>CAUYRT010011033.1:0-18157 GCA_963574885.1 Lepilemur ruficaudatus | reverse complement strand
CTGCATGACAGTGTACTAGATGCTTCTCATGTGTGGTTTTATGTAATTCTGAAAATAACTCTGGGAAGTGGGTATTAGTATTCCCATTTGATAGATAAGGAAAGATGAGGCTTACAAAATTTCAGTGACTAGCACCAAGTTCATAGGGGGCAGAACCAAGATTTACTTCCATATGAATCAGTTTTTGAGGAATTCCTTTCCCCTATTGAGACCCCTAATTCCGCACCCCAACAACTTTTCAAGCATATCCCACCCCTCCACAGTGACCCCCCACATCGCTCAGACTTGGGTCTACCCTCCAGCCCCCAATTCCCCAGTGTTCGTTCCCACCCTTTCAGCACCATAGTGTTACTCAGTCAATACCAATTCGATGGTGAGTACAAGTGGGGCCCATTCTTCGGGTCTTGTGTCACCTCACCTCGAATAATGGGCTCAAGCTTAATCCAGGATAACACAAGAGGTGCTAATTCACTGTCATTTTTAAAAATTGAGTAATATTCCATTGTGAACAATTTGTCTTGATTCTTACATTACACACTGCCTCACTTCTCCGAGAAATGTGAGCCTGTAAGAAGGGCACTTTCTAGCTGCCACTCCTAAGTGACTGGAAGCATTTGTATCTCAGAATTCCTTAGCAGACATCTGCCTGTTGCTGAGGTTTGTCTTGAATCATACGTTACACACTGCTCACTTCTCAGAGAATCGTGAGCCAGTAAGAAAGGGACTTTCTAGCTTCCTCTTCTAAGTCAAGAGAAACATTTATATCTGGAAGTTGTTTATCACATATCTCCTTTGTTTTCTAGGTGTGTGTTGCAGCATACGTTACACACCTCTTCACTAATCAGTGAAATGCCAGACGGTAAGAAACCCAGTTTGTAGCTGCCTCTCCTTAGTCACTAGAAGCACTTGTCTCTGGAATTTCTTTAAGATCTCTCCTCCTAGGTGTCTTTTCAAGCATATGCCACACACTTCTTCAGTTCTCAGATAAATGCCATAATATAACAAACCCACAATCTAGCTGCCTCTTGTAAGTTACTGTAGGCATTCATATATAGAAGATCTTTGTGTAATGTCTGCCTGTTTCTTGGGTGTGTTTTGCAGGAGGCCGTATGCACTGCTTCAGTTCTCACATTATAGCCAGCCTGTAAGAAAGCCACACTCCAGCTGCCTCTCATAAGTTACTGGAAGCATTTGTATCTGGGAGTTCTTCATCAAACGTCTGCCTGATGCCGAGGTTTGTCTTGTGGCATAGGTTGCACACTGCCTCACTTCTCAGAGAATTGTGAGCCTGTAAAAAAGGCACTTTCTAGCTACCTCCTCTAAGTCACTGGAAGCATTTTTATCTCGGAGATCTTTAGCAGACATTTGCCTGTTGCTGAGGTTTGTCTTGATTCACACGTTACACACTGCTTCAGTTCTCAGAGAAATGTGAACTTGTAAGGGAGGAAATTTCTAGCTGCCTCTTCTAAATCACTAGAAACATTTATAGCTGGAAGTTGTTTATCACATATTTCTTTTGTTTCCTAGGTGTATGTTGCAGCGTACATTACACACTTCAGTTCTCAGTGAAATGCCAGATGCTAAGAAACCCAGTTTGTAGCTGCCTCTCCTTAGTCACTAGAAGCACTTGTCTCTGGAAGTGCTTTAGCTAGAATACCTCTCTTTCTAGGTGTCTTTTCAAGCATATGCCACACACTTCTTCAGTTCTTACATGCCAGAATGTAACAACCCAGAAACCAGCTGCCTCTTGTAAGTTACTGCAGGCATTCATATACAGAAGATCTTGTGTTGTATCTGCCTGTTTCTTAGGTGTATTTTGCAGCAGGCAGCAAGCACTGTTTCAGTTCTCACATAGTTGCCAGCCTGTAAGAAAGCCACATTCTAGCTGCCTCTTATAAGTCACTGGAAGCATTTGTATCTGGGAGTTCTTTATCAAACGTCTGCCTGCTGCCGAGGTTTGTCTTGTGGCATACGTTACACACTGCTTCACTTCTCAGAGAAATGTGAGCCTGTAAGAAAGGCACTTTCTAGCTTCCTCTTGTAAGTCACTGGAAACATTTGATTTCTTTAGCAGAAATCTGCCTGTTGCTGAGATTTGTCTTGATTCATACGTTACACACTGCTTCAGTTCTCAGAGAAATGTTAGCCTGTAAGAAAGGCACTTTCTAGCTGCCTCTCCTAAGTCACTGGAAGCATTTGTATCTCGGAGTTCTTTAGCAGACATGTGCCTGTTGCTGAGGTTTGTCTTGATTCATGCGTTACACACTGCTTCAGTTCTCAGAGAAATGTGAGCGTGTAAAACAGGCACTTTCTAGCTGCCCCTTCTAAGTCACTAGAAACATTTATATCTGGAAGTTGTTTATCAGATATCTCCTTGGTTTCCTAGGTGTGTGTTACAGCATATGTTACACACTTCTTCAGTTCTCAGTGAAATGCCAGACGGGAAGAAACCCAGTTTGTAGCTGCCTCTCCTTAGTCACTAGAAGCACTTGTCTCTGGAAGTTCTTTAGCTAGAATATCTCTCCTTCTTAGGTGTCTTTTCAAGCATATGTGACACATTTCTTCGGTTCTCAGAGAAAAGCCAGAATGTAACTAATCCACAATCCAGCTGCCTCTTGTAATTTACTGCAGGCATTCATACATAGAAGATCTTTGTGTAATGTCTGCCTGCTTCTTGGGTGTGTTTTGTAGCAGGCAGTAGGCACTGTTTCAGTTCTCACATAGTTGTCATCCTGTAAGAAAGCCACACTCTAGCTGCCTCTTGTAAGTCACTGGAAGAATTTGTATCTGGGAATTCTTTATCAAACTTCTCCCTGCTGCCGAGGTTTATCTTGTGGCGTACGTTACACACTGCCTCACTTCTCAGAGAAATATGAGCCTGTAAGAAAGGCACTTTCTAGCTGCCTCTTCTAAGTCACCGGAAACATTTATGTGTGGAAGTGCTTTATGAAATATCTCCTTTGTTTCCTAGGTGTGTGTTGCAGCATAGGCCACACGCTTCTTCAGTTCTCAGTGAAAGGGAAGACATTAAGAAACCGAGTTTGTAGCTGTGTCTCCTAAGTCACTGGAAGCACTTGTATCTGGAGGTAACTTAGCGAGTATATCCTTGCTTCTTAGGTGTCTTTTCAAGCATACTCTACACACTTCATCAGTTCTCAGATAAATGCCACAATGTAACAATCCCACAATCCAGCTGTCTCTTGTAAGTTACTGCAGCATTCATATATAGAAGATCTTTGTGTAATATCTGCCTGCTTCTTAGGTGTGTTTTGCAGCAGGCGGCATACACTGCTTCAGTTCTCAGATAATTGCCAGCCTGTAAGAAAGCCACATTTTAGCTCCCTCTTCTAAGTCATTGGAAGCATTTATATCTGGGATTTCTTTATCAACTCTCTCCCTACTTCCAAAGTTTGTTTTGTAGCATATATTACAAACTGCTTCAGTAGTCAGAGAAATGCGAGGCTGTAAGAAAGGCACTTTGTAGCTGCATCTTCTAAGTCACTAGAAACATTTATATGTGGAAGTTCTTTATCAAATATCTCCTTTGTTTCCTACGTGTGTGCTGCAGCATATGCTACATGCTTCTTCAGTTCTCAGTGAAATGCCAGATGGGAAGAAACCAGGTTTGTAGCTGCCCCTCCTACGTCACTAGAAGCACTTGTATCTCAAAGTTCTTTAAAAGTATATCCCGGCTTCTTAGGTGTCATTTCAAGCATACTCTACACACTTCCTCAGTTCTCAGATAAATGCCACAATGTAAGAAACCCACAATCTGGCTGACTCTTGTAAGTTACTGCAGGCATTTATATAGAAGTTCTTCATGTAATGTCTGTCTGCTTCTGAGGCATGTTTTGCAGTAGGAGGTATGCACTGCTTCAGTTCTCAGGTAATATCCTTCTAGTAAGAAAGCGACATTCTAGCTGCCTCTTCTAAGTCCCTGGAAGAATTTATGTCTTGGAGTTCTTTATCAAGTATCTCCCTGTTTTCAAAGTTTTTTTTGTAACATACATTACGCACAGCTTGAGTTTTCAGAAGAATGTGAGCCTGTAAGAGTGGCACTTCTTAGCTGTGTCTTCTACGTCACTAGAAACATTTATATCTGGACGTTTTTTAATCCAATATCTTCTTTGTTTCCTAGCTGTGTGTTGCAGTGGTATGCTACACACTTCTTCACTTCTCAGTGAAATTCCAGAATGTAAGAAACCCTCAGTCTAGCTGCCTCCTGTAAGTTACTGCAGACATTTATATATAGAAATCTTTACGTAATATAGCCTGCTTCTTAGGTGTGTTTTGCAGCAGGCGCCACACCCTGGCAGGCTGGCATTTATCTCAGAACTGAAGCAGGGTGCAGCATATGTTCCAAAACACACCGAAGAAACTGGGTGATGTTAGATAAAGAACTTCCAAATATACGTGGTTCCAGTGACTTACAAGAAGCAGCTAGAAAGTGGGATTCTTACAAGCTTACACTTCTCTGAGATCTGAAGCAGTGTGCAGCATATGCTTCAAAACACAACTTAGAAACAGGGAGATATTTGATAAAGAACTACCAGATACAAATGCTTCCAGTGATTTAGAAGAGGCTGCTGGAAAGTAGGTTTCTAACAGGCTGGCATTCATCTGAGAAGTGAAGCATTGTGTAGCATATGCTTCAAAACACACATTAGAAACAGGTAGATATCTGATTAGGAACTTTGATATATAAATGTTTCCAGTGGCTTACAAGAGGCAGCTAGAATATGGGTTATTTACAGGTTGACACCTCTCTGAGATCCGAAGCAGTGTGTAGCGTATGCTGCAAAACACAACTTAGGAACAGCAGATATTAGATAAAGATCTTCTATATATAAATGTTTGCAGTCACTTAGAAGAGGCAGCTAGATTGTGGGTTTCTTATAGGCTGGTATTTTAGAACTGAAGTAGTGTGTAGCATATGCTTGAAAAGACATCTAAGAAACAGGCATATACTTGCTAAAGGACTTCCAGATACAAGTGCTTCTAGTGACTTAGGAGAGACAGCTACAAACTGGGTTTCTTACTGTCTGGCATTTCCCAGAGAACTGAAGCAGTGTGTAGCATATGCTGCAACACACACCTAGGAAACAAAGGAGATGTTTGATAAAGAACTTCCATATATAAATGTTTCTAGTGACTTAAAATAGTTAGCTAGAAAGTGCCTTTCTTACAGGATCACATTTCTCTGAGAACTCAAGCAGTGTGGAATGTATGCTACAAAACAAACCTTAGACACAGGGAGATATTTGATAAAAGCTTCCACATATAAATGTTTCCAGTGACTTAGAGGAGGCAGCTAGCATGTGGCTTTCTTACAGGCTGGCAACTAGCTGAGAACTGAAGCAGTGTGTACCGCCTGCTGCAAAACACCCCTAAGAAACAGGCAGATATTTGATAAAGATCTTTTATACATAAATGTTTGCAGTGACTTAGAAGAGGCAGCTAGACTGTGGATTTCTTACAGGATGGCATTTATTTGAGAAATGAAGGCGTGTGTACCATATGCTTGAAAAGACCCCAAATACCCAAAGAATGGGCCCCACTTGTACTTGCCATCAAATTGGTATTGACTGGTAGACACTATGGTGCTTCAGTGGTGGTCGTGTTCACTGGGGATTTTGGGGATTGGGGGGGACCCACATCAGGGGGATGTGGTGAGCACTGTGAAGGGTATGGGCATGCTTGACATGTATTTGGGCATGAGTATTAGGGGTCTCAATGCAGAGTGTGAAATTCTCTAAAACTGCTTTATGTGAATAACTGTACAACTTGGTAAATTTACTAATAACCATTTAATTGTACACTTAAAATGGAGTAAAGACATGACATGTAAATTACAATTAAAGAAAAAAGCAGTTATAGCTCAATAAACAGTGAATGAAAAAATAAAAAAAGAGAAAAGACATCAAAGAAACAGAGATATAGTTGCTAAAGAACCTGCAGATACAAGTGCTTCTAGTGACTTAGGAGAGGCAGCTAGAAACTGGGTTTCTTAGCATCTGGCATTTCACTGAGAACTGAAGCAGTGTGTAGCATATGTTGCAATGCCCACCTAGGAAACAAAGCAGATATTTGATAAAGAACTTTCAATATAAATGTTTCTAGTGACTTAGAAGAGGCAGCTAGAAAGTGCCTTTCTTACAGGCTCACATTTCTCTGAGAACTGAATCTGTGTGTAGCATATGCTAAGAAAAAACCTTAGAAACAATGAGATATTTGATAAAGAACTATCAGATACAAATGCATCCAGTGACTTAGAAGAGGCTGCTAGAAAGTGGGTTTCTAACAGACTGGCATTTATCTGAGAAGTGAAGCAGTGTGTAGTGTAGGCTGCAAAATACACCTAAGAAACAGGAAGATATTTTATAAAGAAATTCCAGATATAAAAGTTTCCAGTGACTTAGAAGTGGCAGCTAGAAAAAGGGTTTCTTACATGGTGGCATTTATCTGAGAACTGAAGCAGTGTACAGCTTATGCTGCAAAACCCACCTAAGAAACAGGGATATCTTTGATAGAGAACTTCCAGATACCTATGTTCCATTGCCTTTTATGTGTCAACTAGAAAGTGGGTTTCTTACAGCCTGATGTTTTTCTGAATGCTGAATCAGTGTGTAGCATATACTTCTAAACACATCTTAGAAACAGGCAGATATTTGATAAAGAACTTCCAGATCCAACTTTTTCCAGTGACTTGGAAGACACAGCTAGAAAGTGGGTTTCTTCAGGCTGACACTTCTCTGAGAACAGAAGCAGTGTGTATCGTATGTTACAAAACAGACATTAGAAACAGGAAAATATATGATAATGAACTTCCAGATATAAATGTTCCCAGTGACTAATAACAGTCAACCCGAAGGTCACTTTCTTACAGGCTGGCATTTATCTCAGAACTGAAGCAGTGTGTAGCCTATACTGCTAGAAACCTAATTAACAGGGAGCTATATGATATAGAACTTCCAGATATAAATGTTTCTAGTGACTTACAAGAGGCAAGTAGAAAGTGCTTTTCTTACAGGCTCACATTTATCTGAGAACTGAAGCAGTGTGTAGTGTATGCTACAAAACCTTAGAAACAGGGAGATATTTGATAAAGAACTTCCAGATATAAACGTTTCCAGTGACTAATAAGAGGGAGCTAGAAAGTGAGTTTCTTATAGGCGGCCACTTCTCTGAGATCTGAAGCAGTGTGTAGCCTGTGCTGCAAAACACCCCTCAGAAACAGAGAGATATTTGATAAAGAACTTCCAGATACAGATATTCCCAATGACTTATAAAACACAGCTAGAATGTGGGTTTCTTGCAGGCTTACAGTACCCTGAGAACGGAAGCAGTTTATCGCATATGCCACAAAACACAAATTAGAAACAGGGAGATCTTTGATAAAGAAGCTCCAGATACAAATGCTTCAGGTGACTTACAAGACGCAGCTAGAAAATGGGTTTCTTAACAGGCTGGCATTTCTCTGAGAACTGAAGCACTGTTTAGCATATTCTGCAAAACACACCTACAAAACAGGGAGTACTTTGGTAAAGAATTTCCAGGTACAAAGGTTTCCAGTGACTTATATGATGCAGCTAGAAAGTGGCTTTCTTGCAGGCTGGCATTTATTTCAGAACTGAAGCAGTGTGTAACATATGCTGCAAAACACATCTAAGAAACAGGAAGATATTTCATAAAGATTTTCCAGATATAAATGTTTGCTATGACCTATGTGAGTCAACTAGAAAGTCAGTTGCTTACAGGTTGACACTTCCTTGAGAACTGTAGCAGTGTGTATCATATGCTGCAAAACATACCTAAGACATAGGGAGATATTTGATAAAGAACTTCTGGATATAAATGTTACAGTGATTTATAAGAGGCAGAGAATGTGGGTTTCTTACAGGTTGGCATTTATCTGAGAACAGAAGCAGTGTGTAGCGTTTGCTGCAAAACACACCTTAGAAACTGAGAGATCTTTGATAAAGATCTTCCATTTGTAAATATTTCCACTGACTTATAAAGGGCAGCCAGAAAGTGGTTTTCTTACTGGCTGGCCTTTGTATGAGAAATGAATCAGTGTTCAGCGTATGCTACAAAACACATGTTAGAGTCAGGGAAATATGTGATACAGAACTTCCAGGTATGAATGTTTCCAGTGAGTTATAAGATGCAGCTAGAAAGCGGGCATCTTATAGGATGCAACTTCTCTGAGAACTGAAGGGGTGTGTAGCCTATGCTGCAAAACTCACCTATGAAACAGGTAGATAGTTGATAAAGAACTTACAGATACAAATGTTCCCAGTGGCTCATTAGAGGCAGCTAGAAACTTGGTTTCTTACAGGCTGACACTTCTCTGAGATTTTAAGCAGTGTGTAGCATATGCTGCAAAAAACAACTTAGAAACAGGAGCTATTTGGTACAGATCTACCAGTTACAAATGTTTCCAGTGACTTAGAAGATGAAGCTATAAAGTGGGTTTCTAACAGGCTGGCATTTGTCTGAGAAGTGAAGCAGTGTGTAGCGTATGCTGCAAAACACATCTTAGAAACAGGTAGATATTTGATAAATAAATTCCAGAAGAAATGTTTGCAGCGACTTACATGAGGCAGCTAGAAATGGGTTTGTTACACGCTGGAATTTACCTGAGAACTGAAGCAGTGTGTAGCGTTTGCTACAAAACAGACATTAGAAACAAGGAAATATATGATAATGAACTTCCAAATATAAATTTTTCCAGTGACTTATAAGACACAGCTAGAAAGTGAGTTTCTTACAGGCAGCCACTTCTCTGAGATCTGTAGCAGTTTGTAGCCAATGCTACAAAACACACCTCAGAAACAGGGAGATATTTGATAAAGAACTTCCAGATATGAATGTTCCCAGTGACTTATAAGATGCAGCTAGAATGTGGGTCCCTTACAGGCTGACACTTCCTGGTAACTGAAGCAGTGTTGTAGCATATGCTGCAAAACACAACTTAGAAACACAGAGATCTTTGATAAAGAACTTCCATATACAAATGTTTCCAGTGACTTAAAAGTGGCAGCTCGAAAGTTGATTTTGTACAGGCTGTCATTTCTCTGTGATCAGAAGCATTGTGTAGTGTATGCTACAAAACACACCTTAGAAACAGTGAGATATTTGACAAAGAACATCCATGTAAAAATGCTTCCAGTGACTTATAAGAGGCAGCTAGAAAGTGGCTTTCCTACAGGCGGGCATTTATCTGAGAACTAAAGCAGTGTGTAGCGTATGCTGCAAAACACACCTAAGAAATCTGGAGATATTTGATAAGGCTTCCCAGTACAAATGTTTCCAGTGACTTAGAAGTGGCAGCTAGAAAGTTGGTTTCTTACAGGCTGGCATTTATCTGAGAACTGAAGCAGTGTGTAGCATATGCTTCAAAGCACACATAAGAAACAGGGTGATATTTGATAAAGAACTTCCAGATACAAACATTTCTAGTGACTTAGATTTTGCAGCTAAAAAATGCTTTTCTTACAGTCTGGCATTTATCTGAGAACTGAAACACTTTGTAGTGTATGCTTCAAAACACACCTACACAACAGGGAGACACTTGTTAAATAACTTCCAGACACAAATTCTTCTAGTGACTTAGAAGAGCCATTTAGAAAGTGGGTTTCTTACTGTCCGGCAATTTCTGAGAACTGAAGCAGTGTGTATCCTAAAAAAGACATCTTAGAAACAAGGAGATCTTTGATAAAGAACTACCAGAAACAAATTTTTCCAGTGACTTATAAAGACAGCTAGAAAGTGGCTTTCTTACAGGCTTGTATTTGTCAGAGAACTAAAGCAGTACATAGTGTATGCTGCAAATTACACCTAAAAAACATGAGATATTTGTTAAAAACTTCCAAATATAAACGTTTCCAGTGACTTATAAGACGCAGCTAGAAAGTGGGTTCCTTACAGCATGACAATTCTTCAAGAACTGAAGCAGTTTTTCCGTATGGTGCAAAACACACCTTAGAAACAGGGAGATATTTGATAATGAACTGCCATATATACATGTTTCTGGTGACTGATAAGAGGGAACTAGATAGTTGCTTTGTTACAGGCTGACATTTATCTGGAGCTGAAGCAGTGTGTAGAGTATGCTGCAAAACACATCTAAGAAACAGGGAGATATATGATAAAGAAGTTCCAAATACAAACGAAACATTTATATCAGGACATTACTTACCAAATGTCTCCCGGTCTCTAAGGTGTGCCTTTTAGCAATGCTACACACAGCTTTAGTTTTCAGAAAAATGGAAGCCTGTAAGAATCCAACTTTCTAGCCCCCTCTTATAAGTCACTGGAAATATTTGTATCTGGAAGATCTTTATCAAATATCTCTCTGTTTCTTAGGTGTGTTTTGCAGAATACGCTACACACAGCTTCAGTTCTCAGAGAAAAGGCAGCCTGTAAGAAACCCATTTTCTAGCTGCCTCTTCTAAGTTGCTAGAAGCATTTGTATGTGGAATTTCTTTATCAAGTATCTCCCTGTACCTGCGTTGTATTTTGCAGCATACACTACACACTGCTTCAGTTCTCAATAAATGCCAGCATGTGAGAAACTCACTTTCTAACTGCCTCTTGTAAGTCATTTGAAACACTTATACCTGCAAATTCTTGATCAAAAATATATCTGTTTCCTAGGTATGTTCTCGGCATGCGCCATGCTATGCTTCAGTTCTCAAGGAAATGCGAGCCGATAAGAAACCAGCTACACAGTGCTTCAGTTCTCAGAGAAATCCGAGCCAGTAAGAAACCCACTATCTAGCCGCCTCTTACATTTGTATGTGTAAATTCTTTATCAAAGAACTCCCTGTTTCTAAGTTGTGATTTGCAGCATACTTTAAACACTGTTTCAGTTCTCAGAGAAGTGTTAGCTTGTAAGAAACCGAATTTCTAGCTGTCTCTTCTAAGTCCTGGCAACATTTATATCTGGGAGTTCTTTATCAAATATCTCCCTGTTTCTTAGGTGTCTTTTGCTACATAGGCTACACAGTGCTTCAATTCTTTGAGAAATGCAAGTCAGTAAGAATCCCACTTTCTAGCTGCCACTTATAAGTCACTGGAAGCATTTGTATTTGGAAGTTCTTTATCAAATATCTCCTTATTTTTAAGTTGTGTTTTGTAGCATATGGCAAACACTGCTTCAGTTCTCAGAGAAGTGTCCATCTGTAAGAAACCCACTTTCCAGCTGCCTCTTCTAAGTAACTGGAAACATTTATATCTGGAAGTTCTTTATCAAAGGTCTCCCTGTTAGGTGTGTTTTGTAGGATAGGCTTCACAATGCTTCAGTTCTCAGATAAATGCCAGCCTTTAAGAAAATCACTTTCTAGCTGCCTCTTCTAAGTCTCTGGATACATTTATATCTTTAAGTTCCTTATCAAATATCTCCCTCTTTCTTAGGTTTGTTTTGCAGCATTGGCTACACAATGCATTAGTTCTTAGAGAAATGAGAGTCAGCAAGGAATACGCTTCACAATGCTTCAGTTCTCAGATAAAGGCGAGCCGGTAAGAAATGCACTATTTAGCTGCCTCCTCTTAGTCACTGGAAACATTTGTATTTGGAAGTTCTTTATCAAAGATCTCTGTGTTTGTAAGTTGTGTTTTGCAGCATCTGCTACACCCTGCTTCAGTTCTCAGAGAATTATCAGCCGATAACAAACCCACTATCTATCTGCCTCTTCTAGGTCACTGGAAACATTTATATCTGAAAGTTTTTTATCCAATATCTGTGTGTTTCTTAGGTGTGTTTTGCAGCATAAGCTACACAATGCATCAGTTCTCAGATAAATGTGAAACGGTTGGAAACTCACTTTCCACCTGCCTCTCATAAGTCACTGGAAGCCATTTTATCTGGAAGTTCTTTATCAAAGATCTTCCTGTATGTAAGTTGTGTTATGCAGCATATGGAAAACACTGCTTCAAAGGTCACAGAAGTGTCAGCATGTTAGAAACCCACTCTCTAGCTGCTTCTTCTAAGTCACTGGAAACATTTATATCTGGAAGTTCTTTATCAGAGATCTCCATGCTTCTCAGGTATGCTTTGCAGCATAAGCTACAAAATGGTTCAGATTTCAGAGAAAGTTTCTTTGGAAACGCTAACCCTAACGTTAATCCTAACCCTAACCCTAACACTATCCTAGAAGTGCATTGCCTATTCGCTTGTTATTCTCTGAGAGCTTCAACAGTGCAGAGTTTCTTGTAAATGCAGATAAACAAAGTAAGTTCTTTGATGAAATACTTCCATGTAAATGTGTATAGACCTAGGCAAACAAGCAGGAATGTGTGTTGCTTATATGTTTTGTCTTCCTTCAGAACAGAAGCAGCATATACAGTTTGCTGTCAAAAGCACTTAATACATACTAAGTTCCCTCATAAAGAAGTTTCTTAGGAAACCCTAACCCTAACAACACTATCTTAGAAGGGCCTTGCCTATTCGCTTGCCATTCTCTGAGAGCTTAAGCAGTGTGTAGATTTTCTAGGCAAACGCAGAGAAAAAAATATGTTCTTTAATGAAGTACTCCCAAGTAAATGTGTACAGGCCTAGACAAACAAGGTAGAATGTGCGTTGCTTATGTGTGTGGTCTTCTCTGAGAAGAGAAGCAGTATATAGAGTTTTCTGTCAAAAGCACTTGAGACACACTAAGTTCCTTCATAGAGAAATTTCTTAGGAAACCGTAACCCTTACAGTAACCCTAACCCTAACACTATCCTAGCAGTGCATTGCCTATTTGCTTGCTATTTTCTGAGAGCTTTAGCAGTGTGTAGAATTTCTTGTCCAAAGAAGAAAAAAAATCTGTTCCTTCATGAAGTACTCCCATGTGAATATGTACAGACATAGACAAACAAGTTGGACTGTGCATTGCTTATGTGCTTCAATGAGAACAGAAGCAGAAAATACAGCTTGCTGTCCAAAGCACTTGAGACACACTAAGTTCCTTCATAAAGAAATTTCTTAGGAAACCCTAACCTTAACACTATCTTAGAAGTTCTTTGCCTATTCGCTTGTTATTCTCTGAGAACTTAAGCAGTTTGCAGAGTTTCCTGTCCAATGCAGATAAAAAAAGAAAGCTCTTTGATGAAGTACTTCTATGTAAATGTGTACAGACTTAGACAAACAAACAGGAATGTTCCTTGCTTATGGGTTTGGTCTTCCTTGAGAACAGAAGCAGCATATACAGTTTGCTGTCAAAAGCACTTAAAGCACACTAAGTTCCTTCATAAAGAAGATTCTTAGGAAACCTTAACCTTAACCCTAACCCTAACCCTAAACCTAACACTATCCCTTACCCTAACCCTAACAGCATCCTAGAAATTCTTTGCCTATTCACTTGCTATTCTCAGAGAGATTAAGCAGTGTGTAGGGTCCCTTGTGAAAAGCAGATAAAGAAAGTATGTTCTTTGATGAAAAACTACCATCTAAATGTGAAAAGGCCTAGACAAACCAGCTGTAATGTGCGTTGCTTATGTGTTTAGTCTTCTCTGAGAACAGAAGCAGCATAAGTAGTTTGTTGTCAAAACCACTTAAGACAAACTAAGTTCCTTCATAAAGAAGTTTTTTAGGAAACCACAACCCTAACCCTAACCCTAAATCTAAGCCTAAACCTAACCCTAACAATAACCTTAGCCCTAACACTAACCCTAACACTACCCTAGAAGTTCCTTGCCTATTGACTGGCTATTCTAAGAGAGCTTAAGCAGTGTGTACAGTTTCTTGTCAAACGCAGATAAGAAAAGTAAGTTCTTTGATGAAGCACTTGCATGTAAATATATACAGACCAAGACAAACCAGCCTGAATGTGTGTTCCTTATGTGTTCATTTTTCTCTGAGAACAGAAGCACCTTATAAAGTTTGCTGTCAAAAGCACTTAAGACACACTAAGTTCCTTCATAAAGAAGTTTCTTAGGAAATGCTAACCCTAACCCTAACACTATCTTAGAAGTTCCTTGCCTATTAGCTTGCTACTCTCTGAGAGCTTAAGCAGTGTGCAGAGTTTCCTGTCAAATATAATTTAAAAAACTGAGTTCTTTGATGAAGTACTTGCATGTAAATGTGTACAGACCAAGACAAAGAGGCTGCAATGTGCGTTGTTTATGTGTTTGGTCTTCTCTGAGAACACAAATAGCATATAGCGATTGCTGTCAAAAGCACTTGAGACACACTAAGTTCCTTCATAAAGAAGTTTCTTAGGAAACCTTAACCCTAACCCTAACCCTAAATCACCTTAACCCTAACCCTAACCCTATCAGTATCTTTAAATTCCTTGCCTATTCGCTTGCTATTCTCAGAGAGCTTAAGCAGTTTGTAGAGTTTCTTGTCAAATGCAGAGAAGAAAAGTAAGTTCTTTCATGAAGTACTTCCATGTAAATGTGTACAGACCAAGACAAAGAGGCTGCAATGTGCGCTGCTTATGTGTTTGGTCTTCTCTGAGAACAGAAGCAGCATATAGAATTTTCTGTCAAAAGCACTTGAGACACACTAAGTTCCCTCATAAAGAAGTTTCTTAGGAAACCGTAACCCTAACCCTAACACTATCTTAGACGTGACTTGCCTATTCGCTTGCCATTCTCTGAGAGCTTAAGCAGTGTGTAGATCTTCTTGGTGAACACAGAGAAAAAAATATGTTCTTTGATGAACTACTGCCAAGTAAATATATACAGGCCTAGACAAACAAGCTGGAATGTGCGTTGCTTATGTGTGTGGTCTTCTCTGAGAAGAGAAGCAGCATATAGAGTTTGCTGTCAAAAGCACTTGAGACACACTAAGTTCCTTCATCAAGATGTTTCTTAGGAAACACCAACCCTAATCCTAACCCTAAACCTAACCCTAACACTATCCTAGAAGTTCCTTGCCTATTCACTTGCTATTCTCAGAGAGCTTAAGTAGAGTGTACAGTTTCTTGTCAACTGCAGATAAGAAAAGTAAGTTCTTTGATGAAGTACTTGCATGTAAATGTATACAGACCAAGACAAACCATCTGGCATGTGCATTCCTTATGTGTTCATTCTTCTGTGAGAACAGAAGCACCTCATTAAGTTTGTTGTCAAAAGCACTTAAGACACACGAAGTTTCTTCATAGAGAAGTTTTTTAGGAAATGCAAATCCTAACCCTAACCCTAAACCTAACCCTAACCCTAACACTATCTTAGAAGTTCCTTGTTTATTCATTTGCTATTCTCTGAGTGCTTAAGCAGTGTGCAGAGTTTCTTGTCCAATGAAGACAAAAGAAAAATCTGTTCTTTCATGAATTACTCCCATGTAAGTGTGTACAGACCTAGAAAAACAAGCTGGAATGTGTGTTGCTTATGTGTTTGGTCTTCTCTGAGAACAGAAGCAGCATATAGATTTTGCTGTCAATAGAGAAGATTAAAGATGGTGGATGAGAAAAGCTGCCAGCCAAAGAGTCTCTACAAAATAGAAAGATTTTAGAAAAAAGCAGAAGAAATAAGCAAGCAGACAAGCATACATCGGACGAGGGTCAAAAGGAGGGATACTTGAGACTACAAGAGATTCCATGGGAGGAGGTTGCAGAGGAAAACTTGAAGGAGAAAGCCCATGAGAAGCTTGGAGACCAGCGACAAGGGTAGGTGGAGTGGCTAACTTTCCCCTCCCTTGCATCTCGGTGGGCTCCTGGGCAATTAGAGAGACCTGCTAACACCAGCCCAAAGACGGCTGCTGCCGGTGAGCAACGAGCCTCTTGTAGACACGGCACCAGGCTCCTAGCTCTCCCAGGACACCTCCCAGCCTTCAGACTCAAGCCGCTTGGCAGGAGCCATAATGTTTCATTCTCCCCTCCCCCTTCCCTATCTGCAGCTCCAGGAAAACAGGGCAGATTCCAAGGCTGAGAGACATTGACCCAGCTTGGGCACACTCTGTGTGACCTAGGACCGATATGCCACTTCCTGGCAGGGTCAGGGTTTGAATTCCGGGGCCCAGGGATCAGACCTGCAAACCAGACCCAGTGCACCCATGTTGCATTGCCCTGGGGCAGAGAAGGGATATTTGTGAACATGCCTACTAAGGTGTGTGTGCCTTCGAGGGTGGATCAGTGTGCTTGAGGCGCAACTATCCTTGCAGGGGAGGGCCATGTTCCCAGCCCAGGCTGCTATCCTGCACAGGGAACCTCCTGGTCTGCATAACAGCCAGGGGAGACCTGCTGGCGTGAGGTCCTGCCCACTGGCAGAGGTCCAGGAGAAGCCACGGAACCAGGAAAGGGGTAAAGCAGTGAGACTTGCTCCAGACTGCAGGTCTCAGACAGCTCCACCCTGACACACAGACTTTCTGGCTGAGTGGGGCGATTTCAGCCCCTCCCTGACAGCTTTGCCCAGAAGCAAAGAAAAGACTTTTGACCCCTGCTTACAGCAACTGTGGTGCTTGAGGGCAGGCTTACCCAACCCAGCTCCACCCAGACTCACTCCCAGACCTTCCCCCACTGAGGTGGAGGATAAGGTCACACCTGGAAATCCCAGGGCACCACCCAGCACGTGAGGCACTAGAGTGCCTCTCCAGAGGGACCAGAGTTGGTTACAGGACCCAAAAACAACACTGTGGTCTGCTCCTCACAGCAAGCACCACCTACTGACAGGGAGGTCATTCTCCACACCCTTTTACTGCATCTACTGACTCATTACAGCATGTGGTCAAATCTCACCTACAAACACCACCTACTGGCTCAGAGACTAAACAGGGTGTGTCATTATCCAAATGAAAATCTAAAAGCAACAAGCAACAATTGATCCAGATGGGAAGAAATCAGTGAAAGAACTCTGGAAGTATGAAGAATCAAACAGAAAGTGCATCCTCAAAGAGGAACATTAGCTCTCCAGAAATGGACATCAACCAAAGTCAGAACACTAAAATGACAGAAGGAGAATTTTGAACATGGACTGTAAGAAAACTCAATGACATGCAAGAAAAAATAGATAACCAACACAAAGAAACCACAAAAAAAAATCCAGGACCTAGAAGAGAAATTCACTAAAGAAATTGAAATATTAAAGAAAAATCAAACTGAAATCCTGGAAATGAAGTATCTATTCAAGAAACTACAAAACACGGTGGAGAGCCTCAAGAACAGGGTAGATCAAACAGAAGAAAGAATCTCAGAGATCAAAGATAACACCTTCCAACTAAATAAGTCAGTCACAGAGATAGAGCAGAGAAATAAAAGAGCAAAGTCTACAAAAAATGTGGGATTATGTGAAGAAACCTAAGGTGAGGGTTATGGGGATTCTGGAAGGGGAAGAAGAAAACACGCAAGGGTTGGATAAGCTATTTGAAGATATAATGGAGGAAAATTTCCCAGGCCTTGCTGAAAACCTAGATATCCAAGCACAAGAAGCTCAAAGGACCCCTGGGAGATTCAATGCAAACAGGAATACACCACAACATGCAGTCATCAGACTGACCAAAATATCAACTAAAGAGGCCCTTCTATGAGCTGAAAGGCGAAAGAAGCAAGTAACATACAAGAGAAAGCCAATCCGAATAATGCCAGACTACTCAACTGAAACCTTACAAGCAAGGAGAGCCTGGGGCCCCATTCTCACTCTTCTGAAACAGAATAATGCCCAGCCTAGAATCTTGTACCCTGCAAAACTAAGTTTCCTATATGAAGGAGAAACAAAGACATTCTCAGATAAGCAAAGACTGAGGGAATTCACCAGGACAAGACCAGCCCTCCAAGAAGTACTCAAAACCCACAGATCACCACAATAAATACTCAAGAATGTAAAATTACTCAAAAGCTAAAGATCAAAGGCCAGATACCACAATGGCTCAAGAGAGAAAACAAAGCAACAAAGTTCAACCCAACAGAATGAACAGAAATCTGCCCCACCTATCAATTCTCTCAATAAATGTGAATGGCTTGAACTCCCCACTCAACAGACATAGGCTAGCCGAATGGATAACAAAATACAAGCCAAATATCTTCTGTCTTCAGGAAACACATCTAACCTGCAAGGATGCATTTAGACTAAAGGTAAAGGGGTGGTAAACAATATTTCAAGCCAACAGAAGCCAAAATAAGGCTGGTGTGGCAGTTTTGATTTCAGATAACTTAGTCTTTAAATCAACAAAGGTAATAAAAGACAAAGAAGGTCACTATATAATGGTGAAGGGTACAGTTCAACATGAAGA
>CAUYRT010011032.1:0-18984 GCA_963574885.1 Lepilemur ruficaudatus | reverse complement strand
TGAGGGAAATTTCTTTCTAAAGGAAAGAATTTGAGAAAATATCAGTCCCTGGTAGTACAAGATCCAAGTATAGACAAATGTGGATACTAATGAATATTACCACAGTGCAATAGACACAATTCTTTTAAAATTAGCATAATTTACTTAAATGCTTTTAAAAATCATCCATAGCATACTCTCCAAGTATTCAATTTCCATCCACCAAAAAAGTTCATGAAAGAGTAATGGAGCAAAAAGTGTGAAATAATTATTTAGTAAATATTTATGCACATATTTAAGTACTTGTAATGCATATACTATAGTATAAATCATAAAATGCATTTGAACTTTGGCTTTAAAGTATATGTTTTAGAAAACATACACTAAGCTTAAGGTTTGACCATTTATTGATATCACTTTATTATTGGTAAATATATAGATGTCACATAAAGTAATTACTATTTATAAATACTCCTTTTTTTAGTGCAAACTGTTCTCTAGTGTTGTCCCCTTCTCCTAGCCAATAATCCACTGATACAAACTCCTACCTTCCCCATAAACTAAAATAGTGATTCTAATCTAGAAAATGTTTAAATTATCTGTTTTTTTTAATTTGTATTTATTTTTACAATTTCTAGTGAGAGACACCCAACTGCTACTTAGTTGCAGTCAAAAGAAGAAAACTTCTTTTGGACTAATTGGAATCATTTACCCAGCAGAGAATTGGAGAAACAGTCAGAAGGGGAGACGAAGGTAGCACGACAGAACTTCCAGTACCCATTCTCCCTTTGTCTACTTGTAACAAAATTCTCATTCCTACCTGAAAATATCTCCCAGGTAAAAAAAAAAAAAATACTACAAGTCCCAGGTTTCGTTTTACATGAGTAGGGCTACTCTACGCCATGTAGCAAATGAGAAGTATTCCTAAAAGGATGTCAGTGTGTCCTTCTTCTGTGCAGTCCTTCAAAAGGATGATTTGTGCTCCAGCAGCCATCTTTAACCATGAGGACAAGGGCCTTAACAGAGTGGAGTGTGGGAGGAACCTGAGTCCCTGCTGACAGGCCCAACTGATCCACTAGGCACAGTAAGCACAGTGCCTAGGGCACATAATACTTTTATGAGCCCATAAATATTTTAAAATTTCTTTTAGAATCAGAATTTTTAAAAAATGAACTTTTAGGCTTAAGTATATATATAATATTAATATATTCATCTTTATATCACACAGTCACAAAACAACACAATATATATTTATATTAAAAATATATATGTATCTATTTGGTAGAGTAAGGGTTGATGAAGGTAAAAGTACCTCAAGCCCATGAAAGGTATAATGCAACCCTGTTTGCCTATTTTCTGATCATGGAGAGCTGACCCGCCCTGGATTTCCTTCATCTTGTATATCTTATGTGAGAGAGAAATAAATTCATATCTTGTTTAAGGCCCTGTTATTTGGAATTTTCTGACACATGCCAAAAAAGTGAATTTTAGCTCATTTTAAGGCTTCCAGACAGGTATTCACATCTGCTTATGAAATGTACCCAAATAATGTAGAACCAAAGCCACGTATGACAAAACATGCCAAGCATGGCACAGGCACCACCTCCTTTAATCCCGCCAGGCTGGCAGCTTTTGTCTCATCTTCTAAACATAAAAATGAAGAGCACCGCAATTTAAACCCAATTTGCTTTTAGCCACCACATCGTGTTCTTTCCTTTTCTTCCTTTAACGCACAGGAGCTAGCCAGCAGACAACTCTGCCTCCTTTATATTCCTACTTTCTAGGCCTCAAGGAAATTTTGGTGTTGCAAATGTAGAACTCAGAGCCTTGGGTTCTGGCCACCTCACTGTTGTTACTAATAGGTTTCTCATCTGTATAAAGGAGTTATTGCTAATTTCTACATGAGGTGTTGTGAAGATGCATGGGTGGGTGAGAATGACAATTAAAATACTATAAAAGTGCCAGATAGTATATCTCATGTACAGGATGCCCACTCCTCTTCAAGGCTGTCTTTGAAAATTATTTTAATGTAATATCATTTGATTAAAAGAGTGTACAGGGGGAATGGGTACATTATTAAATTTTCAGGTCCTAGGGAGGAAGGTAGACATATAGGAAACACTTTAGTGATTAATGGAATCAAGCTAATGGCAGTGTGCTACCAACCAAAGTCTATCTTCAAGTATAAGTTTTCAGAAAACTACAAATTGTTGATGTAGAATATATTTTAAAATTTTTAAAAATTGTGTATAATATATATGATATATATACTATATATATTAGTACATATTCCATGCATATATATACATGCATATGCCCGTGTCAATATTTTTTATGTGAAATCAAGCCTTTTCCTTAGATATCAATGTCCAGACAAAAAAGTCAGTCTATAAATGATTTCTGTGGAGCAGAGCTATGACTGTACCGTACTTCATAGTGCCATCTTCTGTTCACCAGTGGAAGTGCAGTTCCAGCAAAACAACTATATAAGCTTCCTAAGGACAATCTGTTATTATTATTATTACCATTATTATTATTATGTCAGGCTGTCAAGATAGAGTTCAAATGACAAGGCCACTGTTTCTCATAGTTTTTTTTTTTAAAAAAGGGTGACACTATTTACTACATGGAATGCCTTGAGGGTCAGCACACAAACAGGGGACACATGTCTACCAAGCACTGAACCCTCACTCAGCTCACACCCCCAAGCATGTGCATGTGTGTGACACAAGTCCTTTAATTCCATCAGTCTGCATGTGGTTTCCATCAGCTCCTTTGTTACTTCCCAAATGCCTGGACATCTTAAATTTTAGTGCTAACTTGCATTGTCTCAGGCTTATGCCGGTATTGACCTTGAGGCTTATGCCTATTAAATCACGAGTTCAAATTCTATCTTTACCCTTTATTAATTTTGTGACCTTAAATATATTAACTGCTCTAATCTCTAATGTCTTAATCAATAAAATACCTCCATAGGTACTGAAAATCATTAAATAAAGTAACCCTAGATAAATTTGTAGTACAATTCTTACACACAGAAAACAAGCAATAAGCTTCAACGACTGTTATAAATGATTTTAAAAAATTAAATTATGAGTCCAGCAGTTGAGAGAGCAACCTGGAATCACACAAGTAGAATACGCTGAGCTTCAGTTAGAACACATGTCAGCCTGACTCTTACACACTTGATCCTGAGCTCCATGGTTAACATTCGGAAGACATCTGGAGTCAGGTGGTAGAAAACTGTAGTTCATTGGTGTTTTTGGAAAATAACATCCACACATGAAGACAATAGTATACAACTATATGATTACTTTTTCACAATAAAAACAAAATAAAATAAACCTATTTAGTTAGAACTTTAGGGACAAGCTGTCCTGTCATCTTTAGTTGTGAGGTTAAAGTATACCTGAAAGGAAGTCACATTTCACCTTCCTTCTTTCACCATACAAAAATTCTAGCGACCTATTTATTTGAGGAAGGACATGCAACCAGAACCTACAATGAAGTGGACACAAAGATTGAAGGTCATTTCAGTGCTTTGCTTTACACTCGAGGACACACTATAATACAGTGGTTAACAGTGCGGGCTCTTAGTACTATTTGGGTTTGAATTTAGGCTCCACTACTTACCAGCTATAATGTTGGGCAAGTAATCTAAGTCCTATGTGCCCTGGTTTCCACATCTATAAAGTGGGGGCAATATCAGTAACCAAGTCACATTTCACTGTGAGGATTAACACGGTTGAAGGTATTACATAATTCCTAGCTATTATTAATTATCATATTATCGTTTGATTCTTTTCGTTTTTACTCCAGAACTAACGGATGCCGCAAAGAAGACAACGACTAAGACAATATGGCTAGCATCGTTGAACATTCTATTTAATCCAGAAAATTATTTCAAAAACTTGTTTTATCACATCATGCAAAACCAACTGCCACTTATGGGTCATGGGGAGGGGGCGAGATGATCAAAATTTTCATTTTTACCAAGCCAAATATTACTTCTACTTGCTGTGAAAATTCACATTTCCTGCCCTAAGTAGACTAGAACAAACATTCCTATGGTCTCATGTGCAAGTCTTGGTTTTCACTGCCTCTTTGCTATACACTTTGGAGTGATGAAAGCTAGAGGAGAGAAACAATTACATTTTCATTCTTTTCAGTGTATCGAAGACATTTCACCCTATTCTCGCATATATTCTAAATACACTATGCCCCCTGATAAATCCATGTAAAATATTTTTCTATCATTCAGTTTATATGAGTATTTTCTTAGCACTTTGCAAAAAGGTACAGGAGGCAGAAAATGATTTTCATGTAACTTGACTGACAAATACAGCCTGGTGCACAATGAGATACTCACTTACTAAATGTATTTTTATATATGTGAAAATAAGTGTGATTTTTTTGCCAAAACATTACCATCTTCCCATCCTGACTTCAGCTGCAGCTTTCATGTTGAGTAAATGCCAAAAAGATCAAAGTTTACTAGAATTCATAGTTCTCAAATACTAGGGACTTTACAATTCTCAAATACTAGAACTGTGGTTTCCAGGCTTTAATTTAAGTAGGAAGCACCCGAGTTCTACATTAAAGTGAAAAGTCCTTCGCCTCTTCCTTAGATAATCTAATCTAATATATTCAGAGTAGGAACTGAAACCTATCTTTTTAAGAAGCATCACAGGTTATTCTCACTGAATATCGCTGAGGAGCATACTTTGAGAAACACTAAACTGAGGACATATATGTTTTCTATCTAGCAATGAAGAAATTAGCTGGTGAACTTCTGAATTTATAATAAAGGCTTTAATTGGCTTATCTTCAAACTAATGAATTTCTTTGGCTGATTTATTTTAAAAATATTTTTAACATAATCTGTGCCAGCTCATGAAACCATGCAGTCATTTGATAACCTGGTTTAGTTTCAGCATTCTTATTTGTAGTACATATTATCTTTCTTCTTCAGTGTACATTTATACAGAGATTCGATTCTATAGGCAGCACTATAGTTTCATTCATAAAGCCATTCTCAGAATAATGGCCTAAGATCTGACCATTTTCCAGCTGGGGGAATACGGGCTAGGCATTTAATGTGTCTAAAACACAGGTCTCTCCAGTGACAAAACATGTATAAATATAATGTGTTGTCACACAGCAAGGATTAAGTAACAGAAAGTAAGTATTAATAGCTAGCATACTTCAAGAAACATGATTAGTCCTCAGAAATGTTGGCTGAACCTGTAAGTTACGATTCTATAAAATGACCAACTGAAATAAAGATATACACAGAACACAAAAAATGAATTCAATATTTTTCTAAATTGTAGTGTCAGAAAAAGATTCACCCCATTTTTTATAGGAACTTCTTATTTGTAGGATGAGCTCACATTTCTCTCCATGGCATCCGAAGGAAAGAGCTGCATGCTCTCAACAATATAAAGCTTCTTCAGCCATCTCTGTTTCTTGCCAGCATGTCACTTTGATTTTTCATGCGTTTTCTTGTTTCTTTTATAATTCAGAGATTTTTCCCCCACTTTTCTGCCCAATGTTAAGAGCTTAGTTTACTGCAAAGACCAGTAATGAATGACTACAAGCATTAGAAAAGAAAAATTTGTATACAGAAGAGCAGGAAGGCTAGCGATTGTGGCTTTTTCCCCACTCTTCCCACCTCTTTGCTGGCACACTACATTCAAAGAGTACTAGTATGCTAAGTTGCTCATGTCCCTCTGCCATTCCAGCCCTTCTTCTGGACTGTTCTGTGCAGGTCATGACCACCCTTCCCCCTGTTATGGGACCTTATAATGAAAAAAAGGGCAGGGCTCTCAACTCGTCAAAAGGCGTGTTCATGTTTATGCTGTGCTAGTTTAAGATGTATCCCTTTAGTCCTGCCATCTTTGGCCAAATACTTGAACAATGAACCTATCCTCTTTAAAATCATTAATATTAATATGACATTATGGGAATGTAATTATAATAACTCCATTTAATATGTAACCATATTTACAACATAATTTGGAGATTTAAAACACCAAAGATAATCCAGGTCAGGGGATAATGGCTTTCCTTATTATTTTTTCTTGACAATGTTACAGGTATTTAAATTAGTGGTCCTAACTGAAATTGGTTAAGATGATAGAGAATTGGCTTTTGCATTGGTCTCAAATTATCTGCATGATCTTGAAGGAAAAATACCTTTCCCATTCAGTTTTTTCATCTGTAATAAGGGAGGAGATAAATGAGTTCCAAAATCTTTTCATCAACAATTCTAATTTGCCTATCCGAATATGAGATGAGTTTTTCTCAATTAGATAATATAAGAACAGTAATATAATTAGTGTTTTTCTCTGTGCTAAATGCTATTCTTTACATACATTAGCTTACCCTGAATAACCTATGAGAGAAGCACTGTTATCACCTTTTTACTGCTCAGAAAGATGTAGCTAAGAGATGTTAATTGATGTTATTAAATTCATATAGTAAGTACATCTGATCCAAAGTGTCTGATTGATTTCACATTCTTTGGATTTAAGCCCATGCAACAGGGCAGACATCTTTTGTAACCTCCATCCTTCCCCTACACCCCCCCCCACTCCATTAATCAGCTACTCACTGAGCAAGTGCTTCTAGATGCTAGGATTATGTTTTGAATCAGAGTCTGAATGTCAGGAAATTAGAAACCCTCATAATCCTCCAAAGGATAAGCAAAAGGAAGTCATAGGAAGTCACATCCTCCATAGGGTGCATGAAATAAATGCTGCCCCAGAATCTGTATCAGCCCTTACCAATACCTTAACTCAGCTGCAAGGACTAGTTTGGAAGTTAGAAAGTCACTGCAAACTTGTAGTTCCATTTATTTTCTATGCAGAAGAGAAAAAAGACAAAAAGAAGAAGCTGAAGATGAGAAGGCAAATGCCTATAACCTTCACTTATTTAATTATCAACAAAGATTAGAATTTAGGGCATAGAATTTTCTCTTCAGGTACTCTTTAAAGTGTATTCTGCCACACAAATGGGTAATGTTTGAATTCATCTTCATAAAGGCTGGCTTAGTTCCCTTCTCACCCTCATCCCAGCAGAATCTTATCAGGAAATACACTATGATTTTATGATTTTGATTGTACCAGTCTAGAACTTTGAAATTAACTTAAGGAATTCATTTATTTTGATTTTAAGAAAATTATTAAGTTTCATGTTGATTGCTTAAGGTGTCTTATATAAAATCAACACACTAAATTGTAATTCCTATATATAGTAATAGCTAACATGTCTCAGCATTTTCTAAGGGACTATAAGGTACATTATGTGCTATGTATTTAGATATAACTTAAATACATTTTCTTCGATCCTGACAGGACTAAAGGTTAGATATTATTACTTTCTATTTCATAGATGAGAAATTTAAGTCTCAGAGTTGTTAGGTAACATACCCAAAGGAAAAGAGCTTATGGCACGTACAGGTAGAATAAAATCTACAACCACCTGATCCTAAAGATGTTCTGTAACTATAAACTGCATATAAGTCATGATGGAAGTACAGAGAAATGTAAACCAAACAAAATGCAATGTTATCTCATATTAAATCTGGATGTGAACATATTTCAGGATACATCTTTGCAAGATAGTAAGTATGTTTCCCATTGAGTAGTACCTCAAGGTTTCAGTCTAGAGTTAACAAGTGAAGAATATATGAGCAAATGTCTAGGAACTACATTTATAGGAAATAATTTCAATGAAAAGGTCCCAAAGGCACCAAAAATATCACATTACAATAGAACTGAAAGATCAACAGGAACCATTATAGGTGTATCTTTTGGGAAGTAAATTGTGTGCAATGATGAGAACTCATTAATGACTCTGTTTTGAGTTTTGAAAATGACCTAGAATGTTATAAAAGCTGAAACACTCTTCAAAAATCAGCTGAATACAGGATAAAAAAATGGTGTTCAACTCCTTATTGCTGTAATTTCCTTTGTCTTACAGCCTGTTGTTCTATCACAATTGCATATGGTCAGAGAATTTGTTTTAAAGTTACTTTATACTCCACAATAATCAGAATAGTTCTGGACATATAGTAGGTACCAATTATTCACATGTTGCTTGATTACAGAAGAGATATGTCATGGAAAGAAGTCACATGACAGAACAGAAAGAGTATAGTGGAAAGTTCTGGGTTCTAGTTTTGGTTTCCATCTGTGTCCTTGGGTAATTTTCAACCACCCTGGGTTTCATTTTTCTCACCTCTAAATATAGGATTTTGGACTAGAACACAACCTTGTATTCACAGCATGTTTCTCCATAGCAGACTTTTTAAAGTACATTTAAAAAGATTAAAATACTGGAAAGCAACACCAAACAAGTCAGACATAATTGCAATGCAATCACTACCCAAGGGATAATTATGTCTCCTAGTGTTTATGAAAGCATTCTCAGAGCGCACTGTTTACTTGGTTGACCTTCAGCTTGTGTCTTCTATACTCATGAAGCGTGAGTTACAGGTTTTAGTAAACATATGCACTTTCTCTGATGCACACTTAACATGATAAATACCTTTTAATTCCTCTTAGCAGCAAATCACACCTCATTTTATGATCCATTTAGGTGACAGATATTGTTATACAAAAAACATTCACACAGCAACCTATAGGAACAAAAGATATTTTTAGGTAATAGTCAGAATTTCATGACATAACTGTGAAGAGTTTATGACAATGCATGTACAAACTAGTTGAGAATAGATAATAAGACCATTTTCAAAACTGGTTTAGTATAAGGTCCCCTTCATATGGTGGTTTTTATGACATAAAATAGTTGGGCTTCATCTATATCAGTGGTTCTTCAATTGTTCTCCATAGTAGAAAAATATTTCAATGTTACCTTTTGTTTCTTTAATTTTTCTAAGACTTTGTATCTCTTAGAGATTGTTAATAAATTATAAAATCAGTGAACAAGTAGAAAATAGAGTCATAAATATGTTTAAATTCACCCAACATATGTAGTTTGAAAGCATCCTTTTTTTTTCTTCATTGACTCCTGTGTACATGGCTTTGATTTCATATTATGATTTATACATTTTAAATGCAATTACATTTTAAATAGGTATACATATAGCAAAATATATACTTTTGTGCTAAATATCATTCTATGTGATTTAATTAAATATCCCAAATTTCAATGGTGTTCTCTAAAGTACACAATACCATCTAGGAACTTGGCCTCCAAAATGCATTTGAGAATAACTAGTCTAGTTACCAAGAAATGCTTATTACACCTCCTGCTTCTTTTCTTCTCTGCAGATATTTCCTTTCTTTTGGATGGTGATTATGCTTCTTCTTCATTTGATATCATTCAACTGATTTGTATTCAAGTTTTCCTTTTTTTCTGCTATGTCCAGATCAATCACAGATGCAAAGATTTCATGAAAATAATAACTGTATGGTAATAGCTATATAAGCTAACTCCTATTGAAAAGATACTGTGTTCTAGAGAATATACTAAACTTTTTGTGGATTAACTCATTCAGTCCTTACAATAACCTTCTCAAGTAAGTTTTATGAGAAATCCTGTTTTCTACATCAAAAAACTATACAGAAAGGATAAGCAATTTATTTAACATGACACAGCTAGCAAATGTTGTATGATATGAAAGCTGATTACAAAATATAATTCTTCTCATTGTCTTTGGAAAGTAGACATTACTTCTGATATTCCTCAATTGGCATTATTCACTCTTTTCTCCATTCACACTTAGAACTTTGTATAAAACTTTTGTTGTTATTTACTCAATTTTGTCTTACATATAATTATTTGGTTACATGACTAGATAATGGTGATAGGCATGTGTAACTAACCTACTGTTCTGTTTTCCTGATTCTTCATGCAATAATTGGCTGATATTGACTGATTGCAAGCACACCTTATTTATTCATTTATTTATTTTCGAGATAAGGTCTCACTCTGTTGTCCAGCCTGAAGTGCAGTAGCATTATAACTCACTGCAACCTCAAGCTCCAGACTTCAAGAGATCCCCCTGCCTCAGCCTTCCAAATAGATGAGACTACTGGCTCATGTCAACACACCCAGATAGTTTTTTTTTTTTTTTTTTTTTTGGTACAGACAGGGTCTCCCTATTGCCCAGGGTAGTCTTGAACTCCTGGCCTCAAGCAATCCTCCTGCCTCTGTCTCCCAAAGTGGTAGGAGTATAGGCATGAGCCACCAGGCCTGGCCTCCAGCACACTCTAAATGCATTATATCGAAAACATCAAAGACATCTCTAAAGGGATGAAGATAAGTTCAGATACTTTTTTTCTGGATTTCCCAGAGAAGAAAACATAGTTTTAAATAGTATCTGTTTAATTAGGTTACTTAAATGATTCAGCCCCATTTGTTAAGTAGACTTTAAATAAATCTCCTATAAGTCATGCAGAAACAGGCACACAGAGTCTCTCATAGCATACATGAGAAAACATAAATTTGTTAGAACCACACACTCCTCAGTGGTTTCAGTGATTTGTGCTTCCTGGTTGGAAGGTCAAGTTCTTCCTTTCAATTACATGGAGTTTGGTTAAGGACAATTGTATAATCAAATCATAAATGTTTGAGGTGTCCGTATCATTAGTCATAATGAAAATTTAACCCACAAAGATAATCCCCAAATAAGTCATTTTAAAAACTGCTATTGGAAATAGGCCACTAACGTCCAAAATTGCAATTTGAGAAGTCAAAATATTTGCTTGTTAATATCATCTTAGGAAAGACGTTTCTCTAACCTGTCTACACAGAAGGTACAATTCTTATCACAAATAAAGGAATATAGGTAGGGTCGTTTAAAGAGGCATGTATGACAGACTCACTGTGTGCAGGACTTGGAAAAACAAACCTGTATTACCTCAGACTCTTTCAGGGCAGTTAAGACTATTTCCTACATCATATTTATTTGTTTAGAAATTTGTGTGTGTGTGTTTATTGTGATTCTTGTCTTTTCCTTTATGCAACACATCAACTTGATCCTAAGGTTAGATTAAGGCACAGGACAAATAGTAGACTAGGGCCTCCTCAGTATATAGTATCATCTAAAATTAGATTCCAAAGTAAACATGCCGTGTGACTGCTGATCAGAGGGCCCAGGAGAGACCTCTAAGGTGACTCCTATTGGGAGAACTATAACCGACCATCTGCTCAAAGTTCTTCCTTGATGGAAAACCACTAGAAGTCAGTAGACCTTCACTCCTCCCCTGCCATGTCTCTCTCCCCATTAAGTCATTTAAAAGTTAACAATCCAAAGGCATCAAGAGTATAACCACAGCATAAAGGAACCGAGGTTCAGCAGTCTAAAGCACAAGCATTCACCAGCACTCCATGGGTCCCTTTTCACCAAGAACTTCTAAAGAATTTTCCACCCTACCATTACTTTCAATACCCACACTACTTCTTTCTGAAGTGCATTACTTGCTACCTTGGAATAGCAATTTAATACTTCTACAGAATGAGGCTATTTAAAAAGTCCAGTCATTTTACTCTGAAGCTATTAAACCAACATGTGTTTGCTTTCTTTGACTGCATTTATTGTGAACAGTTTAAATGGGTTTCTGTATTAACTACATTATTCATATCATTAACTTGGTTTTTTTTTTTTTTAATTTATATGCACTTTCTAAACAGGAGAAACAGTGTGTCAGGAAATTAACCAGCTATTTTCAACTCTATGGGGTTTACCAGTAAAAGAGAGAAAAATTCTTGGCTATTGTTTAAGGTGAGCATTTATCTTTCTTTCAGGACAAATAAAGTAACTTTGATTTGGGGGGCCATTGATGTTGTTCATTATGATGAAATTATGGGATTTTGCACTTCAGCATCCAAAGTGGCTACAGGAAAAGTAGAGGACAAAGAGAAACAGAAAACTGTTCAAAAATTCCTATTTAAAATGCAGGGCTGTTTTAGGGTTGTGCCCCAGTGGCTAGAAAAATAATATATAGTGACTACCTTTCCAACTGCAGCAGTATTTTAGTGTGCACACTCCTTTACTTTAAAACAGAGCTAAACTTGAGACCTATTAGAAAGAAAATAGCAAAGTATTAAGGAGATACACTAAGAGAAAGAGATGATGAAACAAGTATATTTTTTGCATCAAAAGTCTCAGCTCTGCATTTTCCACACCTTAGAGTTTGACAATAAAGACAGCTGACATCACCCCAAGGTTATAGGAAAAACTAGCAATTGCCACCCTCTGTTAATGCATTTGATGGGGTCTAAACGTGCAAAATACCATTTGCTTCACATGCAGGACCACTGACAAAGAAACTAAGTTAACAGAAGTCTTTGGCTAGAAAACCCACTGTCACAGGTGCCCATGGCTGAGCTACACAGCTTTTCCCAGCAGGACAATAAGCTCACCCCACTAATGCAACTGTTCTCGCAAAGCTGTCAGTTTGGGTTTTAATCTGCACATTAACCATGTGCTTATAAGAACTGCTAAATATCGCAAAGAGAACATCCTTCTGTCTGAGTTCTTTAAAACCTTCTCTTCTTGCAAAATGACACATTCATAGCACCACAGTCATTTTCAAATTTCTTTACTGTCACAAGGTGTTCTGGCTATCCAGAATAGCTACAGAGTAATCACACTAACAGGATAGGCTACTGATGATGAAGGCTTCACCTGTTCAAGCTCAGCATGTTTTTCTAATAAAACTTAAAGACCAGTCACAGTTTCCACACGCAACCAACGCTGCAGAAGTTTTGTTCCTAAAGTGAACTAGGAAAGACTATTCCAGTTTTTGTCATAATAAACGTGTGAACTGTTTTTAAAGAAATTTTCCTTATCAAAATTAGCACTTTAATAAAAGAGAAATATGATGGCTCTTTGCCCTTATATTATATAACTGACATTTAAACTTTGGAAGCTAGAAACTATAGAGCTTTTCCAGTCAATTAAATTATAGCATTTTTAAAAAGCAAATGTACTTTTGGAACTCTAGAGATTTTCACTGTCTTTAAAATCACTGTAGACTGTGTTTCCATTGTTTAAATATTTACTATTTTATGCATGTGTTGATGAACATCTACTTAAGTATCAGAACTTTGAAAATTTCCTTTCTCTAGAAGACTCTACAAGTAATTATTAAATTGCAACATAATTGTGGGTGGCAAGAATATAAAGAATAACTGATGAATAATTTGCATTGAGATGTTTAGAGCTAACCACAAATATTAAAATGGGCTCTGTATTTGAAGCAAGTTATTATAATACTGGAAGGAAACTGATTGTCATTAAAACCATCTGTATTTTGTAAACTGAAGTGACAAGCAAACCTTTAAAAAGAATAAAACTCACATTCCATTTTAATTTGGAAAAGTCATCTGGCCTTTTTTTTCGCAAGGAAAGATTAAATTCATGAATTATTGGGGCTAAGTGAAACAGTCCCTACACTAAAAGGAAAGTTTGGTTACACAGGCCTGAAAGAGGGTGTGTAGATTCGGAATGGAATCAAGAATTTTACAGTCTTAATATTTAAGAGATAATGAGTTTTCTTCATCCTTTTCTATTTCATAATTAGATACAAGCCTATATCCCCACTTTATTTTCCATCAAATGCACAATAAGATAATGTTTCTATTCATGTCGATTTGAAAGGATCCTCATCCTGTGTGGGTTATTTTATTTTATAGTAGCCAAAGGAAAGAGGTTGCTGCCAATATGATGCGAAGGGCATGCAGAATAAAGACTCAGTCCTGGGCAATGAAACAGTCCACCTTTGTACTGCACTTGCAGAAGAAGAAAGCAAACCCATCACCAACTTTGGGACTCGATCAACAGAGAGGAGTCACAAAACTCTTCTCAATCACTGCATTTTAAATCTCCACTAAAAATAGCTCCTCTGTAGTGAGGCTTATACTCTCATCCATGGCCAGTGATGGAGTACAGTACTTAATTGTTTCTGACTAAGGTCTCTGCATCAGCACTCTGAGAGTGTCTTCTAACTTTTAATCGCCTTCTGTGCTATTTAGTTAGACCCCTTCACAAGACAGCCAAATAAAAACGCCTATCACTGAGCCTACCAAAGGCATTAAAACAGACCATTTCGGGATTGCACGAACTTTTATACAAGTCTTAGCGTCTTCCAGGCTTAATCTGTTTTCTCTGGTTCCCCCTACCTTAAAATCAAACACACATGGGGGAGGGGAGAAGCTCTACGGTTACTGAGACAACTCCAATGTAATACACTGCCTGGTGGCAGTTTCCTCCTTGTCTCTCTATTTTGTTCTATTACCGCGTGATCTGTTCGCTGCTTCTAGGGCTGGAGGGACAAACGTCCCCTCTGAAGGGGAAGCTCTTGGTCTCTTCACGGGGAGCAATCTTGAGACTTTCTCCAAGGGGCTGGAATAACTAGAAAAGGGCTTGCTCTCTCAGAAGGATTTCAGAGCCCAAATCTCAGAAGGACCTTCTTACTTCGGCGGGAGATGCACACAGCTGAAGTGCCTTGCCCCCCACTGGTGACCCACAGTAGGACCGACCTCACCCGGCAGCGCCCCTTGGCTCAGGTCACACACGCTCCTGGACTCACCTGGTGCTGAGGACCAGCGCTGGCAGCAGAGGCAGCAAGTAGTGCACTGGGCTGAATTTCATGCTGTCGCCTGCCGGGGTCCTCCTTCCCTCGCTGCCTTCTCTCTTTCGCCTCTTCGGGGTCCTGTCGCTCCTCGGTGCCCGGCTCTTCCCAGCCAGCGATGATCACTCTCAAGCAGTGGAAAGACGGAGACGGACAAACCGACCGAAGCCTCTCTTGAAGGCAGGAGCTGGGAGCGGGGAGTATCTTCAGGAGTGATGTCACCGGCGAGGCGAGCCCTGCCCGGGATTGTTTGGAGCCGCCGCTCCGGAGCCCGGAGGGCGCGTTGTCACTCGCGCTGGAGGCGGCGCGGGGGAAGGGAGGGGGCGCCCAGCGATCGCCCTGCGCCCTTCGGTCTGCGCTCTGGTCACTCGGGCGAACGCCGGCACGGAGCAGATCATTTATTCCCGCTTCTCCCTAGGACGGCGAGGGGAGGGGCGGGGGAGAGGAGAAATCTAATCTGCCAATAATTGAACTTGCGTCCGCGGCGGGAGGCGAGACCCAATTTACTGGGAAAGACCATCAGATGTTTAGAGTCAGAGTCTTAGGCAGGTGTCCCTCACCTGATTAAACGGTGTTTGGAAGGACGTCGCTCTGGAGAGAGTGTTTAAATATTGTTCCAATTAGAAATGCATAATGATTTGCTCGACACAGATGGAAGGAAGCAGGAGTTAAGTAGCGTCCAGAAAGCACCCTGAGCCCATAATGCCACTGCAAGCTTCTTAACCGGTAAATGTCGACTACAAAGAACATTTCCGGACCTTTAAGACGTCTGCCGCTTCTGCGTTTTGAAGATTTGTGATCTTCCTCTGATTTCAATGTCTGTTTGTACCAGCAGCTGGCAATGGGGGTTGGAACTGCTGGCCCAAGTTCACGCACCTGAAGGAGTCCTTTTCCTCAGGTGAGACTCATCAAGGCGACATAACTGAAAAATCCATTAAAATGTTAACAGTAATTAACTCAGAGTGATAGTATTGGAAAGCAGAGGATTTTATGTGTCATTTTGATTTGTGTTTTCCAAATGTTCTATAAAGAACATTCAATGTTTAATAAGCTCTATTTAGAAAATTTAGTTATAAAAATTAAATAGTGAAACTATAATACAAAATACCATTTATCAATTATGGTAAACAGAACCACTTCATCTACCGAGATACTCAGTTCTCAAATCTTTACAACATAACATTTTGCTGGAGACATATATGTATATTAAATAATTTTTTATAAAGCACATTTTCATACACTAATCTGATCCTGTAATTTTTCATACATTTAATCTGATCCTGACAAGAGCCATCATAGTGAAATAGAAATTGATATTATCATTATTACTGATGTGAGGGAACTGGGGATCATCAAGATCTAAGCTGGACTTTATTTTGAAAAAAAAAAAAAGAACTTGTTCTATTAATTTCTAAGAAAATCCTACCATTGCCTTGAAGATTACGCCTACCACACCTAATCCAGTGTTTGACACAAAGTTGGTGTTCAATAAAGGCTGAGGTACACCAAAGACCCAAAAGGCAATGGACAGCTGGTGTCCAGGAATTCCCATCCAGAGGGTTCAGGTCATATTCTATTTTTTTCAGAGGAAAGCTATTTGCAGTAAGATTTAGATGAAGTATCCTCTTTAATCTCATTTCAAAGACATTATTTGTAGGAAAAATGCATTTTTTGTAAACCTTTACAGGATGCAAGTTTAAAGAGTAAATCACCTATTTTTGAGTGGGGTTGAAGTTTAAGACATTCATACTGAACAGACTTGTTTTAAAACCTGGGGCCACTAATACAGATGTATAATAACTTTTGCAAAGTGAATGTCAGCCCCTAAAGCAATAGAATAGTAAGATCCACAACAGATATAAGTAGGTGTATACAAATCAACTCACTTGTGGATTGCATGCCATTTACAAAGAAAAAACGACACCATGCTTTGCTAAAATAGAACTCAACTCCAAGGGAAAATACAAACTCTAGTTTGCTCCTACATGAGTTTTCTAACAATAGATTTCCTGCTCACTTTGAAGCAGATCATTTGAGTTTTATATTCAACAAAGACATATGGCTACATGGTAATAAAAAATGTGTATACCAGGAAATAACATTCATATTTGTAGAACACATTTTTGTTTACATAACAAGTTTGCATTCATTATCTTATGTCCTAATCACAGGAAACAAGTGTGGTAGTCATTTCTATGATTTTTCTCTTTTGCCGTTAAGGTGACAAACTCAAAGTGGTTAAGTAACTTGTTCAAGGTCACCCATTAATTTATATAGTGAGACGACATTCAAATTAGGTCTGTATCACTTCAAAATATATGCTTTATTGAAGAAAAAAATTATACCTATTAAAAAACGACTTTCTCCAGCCTAAATTTTATTACTTTCTACTAGACATAAAGCAACAATAAAACTCCCTTAGAATATTAACCAAGAAAGGGAAATATCAGAATAAACTTTGTTTAGAAATGTGTCTAAGAGTTCTGTTGTGCCTCTGTATTAGACACCTTTAGGGAACCACAAGGTTTGCTAGCATTCTTGCTTCTTCTTCAAGAAGGAAAAAAAAATATCTAACTAAGAGGGGCATGAGAGCTTTAGGGAAGCACATCTTGGAAAGTGAGCATAAGTGAGATTTTGAAAACTCCTATAGATTTAGAGAATTGAAGTATTATTATGAATTCAAGTACAGATGTGCCTTTCAGAAGTCTTTTCCTCTTGGGGAATTATAGGACTATGTGACATTCTGTCACCCATGACATTCTGTCCACACTCACAGGAAAACGCAAATCCAGAATTGATTTTATGGCTTCACAGCATTTATATATGAATTTTAAAGATATAGTAGTGCAGACAACAGATTCTCCTAGCTGAAACCACTTGTTCTATGCTGAGTCCCAACATGAACTCAGCAAAAATTGTTTGTAGTAACTATTCCCAAGTCTCAAAAAAAAAAAAAAAAAGACAAAACAAGAAAGCCTATCCAATTGTGCTGAATCTCCATGAAGTGCTGGGATTGAAGCTGTTTTTTTTAAACATTTACTAAAATTTAATTCAGGTACCAAAACTATACCATTTTAAAGTGTATAATTTAGTGCTTTTATACATATTCACAAGGTTATGAAGTGATGATTTTATTATATAATTCCAGAATATTTTCATCACCCCCCCAAAGAAACTCTGTACACACTAGCAACCACTCTCCATGCTCCTCTTCACAATTCTCCCCACAACTGGCAAACACTAATCTAATTTCTGTTTAAATCCTTTGCCTATTTTATGTGGTTTGAGTTTTATTTTTGAGTTATAAGAGTTGTATATATACTTTGATACAATTCCCTTCTAGATATATGATTTACAAATGTTTCCTAATCTATGATTTGTCTTTTCACTTTCCTGATGGTGTCATTTACAACACAAAAGTTTTTAATTTTGACAAGTCCAACTTACCTATTATTTTTCTTTTGTGACTATGCTCTTGATGCTTTATCTACAAAAGCTTTGCCTCATCCAATATCAAGAACATTTATACTGATGTTTTCTTCTAAGATTTGTATTGTTTAGATCTTAAAGATAGGTCTGTAGTCCAATTTTTTTATGTTCGTGAGGTATGGGTTCAAATTCATTTCTTTTCATGGAGTATATCATTGTCTTGCATCATTTGTAGAAAAGGTTGTTTTTCCCTAATTTAATAGCTTTGCTATCTTTTCTCTCACACAGTAATATCTTTTTCTTATTTCTGGATTTCCTTTGCTAGTCTCATATTCTAAACTCTGATATCTCCTAGAGTTTCACTGTTGATTCTCTTTTTTAAAAAATTCTGTATTTTTCCCAAGTTAAACTTATCATTTTTTATGATTTTTATAAACTCCAATATGGCTATAAATCTCAAAATTTATCTCCAGCCTAGACTTCTTTATTGAGCCATTACCTAGGTTTCCTATGGATACCTCAAAGTCAAATTCAGTCATGTTGAACTCTTTTTCATCCTTCCCCTGTCTGATCCTCTTTCCATATATTTCCTTATGCCTCCATCAACTCAATCACCCAAGTTATAAACCTGAGAGTCATCCATCCTTAATCACAGCTGGATTTTCCTTAAATCCATTCCACTTGTATGATCTATATAAACTGCCAATTTCTTTATTACCTTAAAGGTCCTAGGAATTTACCTTCAAATAATATATTCAATACATGCTTATTTCTTTTATTTCTTTAACTTTCATGCTACACTGTAAACTTAGTAATGAAAGTTTTCTCAGCCTTTTATTGGTACAAGAACAGAAGCATTGATCTTTGGAAAAGGACTGAGAATCCAGAGATGAATCCATCGGTATACGGTAACCTAATCTTTGATAAACCACTCAAAAATATACATTGGGGAAAAGAATCTCTTTTC
>CAUYRT010011030.1:0-46406 GCA_963574885.1 Lepilemur ruficaudatus | reverse complement strand
ACAGTCCTTGCTCTTTGGTCCCTTCCCCATCACTCGCACAAGGCATGCATGTGGCTAATATCCACTCTAATTGAACCACACATTTTACACACCTAGCCCCTGTAGCGAAAGGGTTTGTAACATCTGCAGTGTGGGATTTTGGTTTTTTTTTGTTTCGTTTTGGTTTTTTTTGAGAGACAGGGCCTTGCTCTGTCACTCAGGCTCGAGTGTAGCAGTGTGATCATAGCTCACTGAAGCCTCAAATTCCTAGTCCCTGCAATCATCCCACCTCAGCTTCCCAAGTAGCTAGAACTACAGGTACACGCCACCTTGCCTGGCTATTTTTTTAATTTTTTATAGAGACAAGCTCTCTCTATGTTGCCCAGGCTGGTCTTGAACTCCTGGACTCAAATGATCGCCTTGTGTAGGCCTCCCAAAGTACTGGGATTACAGGTATGAGCCATGACACCTGTCAAAAAATTTTTTAAAGCCATGTGCACCATACTCACAAAACTCTGCCTTGAACATTGAAGAGGTCTGCAACCCCAGTGTCCATACATAAACCTCTCCAGAGGTCTGTGAGCCCAAGGTTGAAAGCCCAGCTCTAATGCTTACCTGTCTAACTCCTTTTTTTCCTCTACTACATATATTCAAATCTTCCTTTCTGAATCCTTTTGATTTTCTCACCAGAAAAGGAAAGTAGTCCAACTGGTATGTGTAGGTGAAGGCCAGCACACCCAGAACAACCTGCCAGTGGCAGATGAGTAGCTGCTAAGCACCTGGGGTTCCCCCCACTCCAATGATTCTCTGGACCCCAGTAAACAGCCAGTGTTGTGGAGATGGGCCTGACAGGCAACCAGGGTATCAAGGCTAGTGTGTGCTGCCCAGAGTGATGAAGCCAGAAGGAGACAAGGACATCAGCATTTCTCATGCGTGACACAATGCAGAGTTTACATGTCACCTCATCTTGATCCTTGAAATTGCTCAGTGAGGTATACAGGGCCGCTGCTTTAATTTCACTGATGGAGAAGGCTAAGGTCAGAGAGGAAGAGTGCTTGCCCCAGAACACAAAAGGGGAAGCCAGGGCTTGAACCAGTATCCTCTGCCTCCCAGCTGTGTGTCCCTTCCTCTACATCAAGTTGCTCCTCGTGGAGGAAACTGCTAGCTGTCCCCCCAAGTCCCTCTCCCCTCCTCCACAGCAGCTGTGACTGGGACATGGCCATCCTGCCAAGAACTGCATTTCCCCACTTCCTCGAGGCCAGGGATGGCCGTGTGCCTGAGCACCAGTGCTGGAGTACGAGCAGACACAACATGTGACATCTCTGTCTCACTTGTTAAGAAATGTATGGTCCTGATGGCCCTGGATTTGCAATTTTTCCCCTTTTACTGGTGGATGGCAGTGATCAGGGTGACCTTGGAGGCCACATGGACATGGTAAAGTCACCATCAGCCTGGGCTCCTGAATAATCCTGCTGACCTAGATAATCACCTCTGACTGCTGTGCAGGAGACAAACAACTTCTTTGTTATTTAAGCCATGTTATCTGGGGGTCTTTTGTCATAGCAGCTATGTCTTTTATCCTAACATACACATCCCTAAGGAAGGCTAAACCAAATGCTCTTATTTTACAGAGTCATTTCCTCCCTCCTGTTATTCATTCATTCATTCATCTAAAAAGGAAGTGTCTGGACCATGAGAATGTTGGCATATCAAGACAGCCATCAGAGGTCTTATTTTAATAGTGCCCCCAAGGAGAAAAGAAGAGGACTCATGGCTTGCTAGCAGGGCTCATAAGCCACTGGATCTGGTATCCTGGATCAAAGGAGGGAAGAAAGAATGACTTCAGTAGGCAAGAGCGTGAAGGTACCAACCCCGAGTGATGCTCTCCTGCCCAGCCCAATGGGAACTTGATCTGAGCAACTCAAAAGGTTTAATTGAATTAAGCTGAGAACAGCAGTTCCACTCCTCGGAGAGCCTAAAATGACAGCTGTCAGGCAGGGCTGGAGAGAGAGTCTGTTTTAATTGCCTTCTCTTCACCTCACTGGTAAGGGAGGGATTCCCAGGATGGGTTATGGGGACGGCCAAATGCACAACACCCAGGACTGGACAGGTACGCCAGACAGTTTACCGACCACAGGTACTCACAGCCCAGGTAAGGAGGACACTGTACACCACACAGGGCCACAGGGGGATTGCACTCGGGAACAGAGAGAAAACCAGGGTCTGTGGGAGGCAAGCTTTGCAGTACCAAGAGAGTGGGGTGGCCCCTGTTTCCCACAGAAGGGCATAATTGGCATATTTGAGTAATTCTACAGGCTGGCAGGGAACTGGGTCAGCTATTCAGGGATGAGCAGGACCTGCACGCGGTCCCCTCAATAAGAGGGTTGCTCCATTGGGGACCTTATCTGTGGAAGCACAGTCGGGAGGGAAACTTGCAGATGGGCTATTCAGGGCCCTTCCGGTTTCACCAGATGTCAAGGCAGCATATGGCATGGGGCCTTAATTTTAGACCTTACACCACAAAACGATCCCAAGGATTACAAGGTCACAGGATTCATCTGGGCAACATCACCAGTTCAGGTAATGCCAACAGGTACAGGAGCTCAGCCCAGAGATTCCAGAATCTCGGCACCCAACTCATCAGCGCTCCCTGCTGGCCAGAGTGGGCTCAGAGCTGTGATCCTGCCTGCGAGGGGAAATGTACAGAAATGCTCAGTTACTTGCACGTTCCTGACTCTGCCTCCTTCCGGTAGGTCACCCTGCCTCCGCTGGATAAACAGTCCCCACCCCCGGCTGCTTGAATCACTCTCTTTCTTTCCTATCTCCTACGTTTGACATGAACATACATTAATACATCTACCCTCTGCTCCTGTAAGAAAACGGGCTCCGTAACCAAGACAACTGGTTTTGGCCCATAGCACTGAGCACAGAAGGAAGCTGCTGTCAGTGATGAGGGGCCCTCCAGGGACCCCCACCCCTCCTGCGCAGACCGGCACCTCCTGCCCTCCGTCGGGTTTGCTTCCAGTGACCTGTCTCAGCCAATCAGAGGGCTGCATTTGCTTTCTGCACTGGCCTTTCTCAACTTCCAGAATCAATTCCTGGCTTGAGATGCCGTGTGGGCTGAACCCACAGAAAGGGATGAACTTTGTCTTGCTTTTAACGTAGCTCAGGCATCCAGCTAATAATGAGCTTCAAAACCCTGCACGTCCCAGAAATGATCCCATGGAGGCACGTGAGATGCTATGCGGCCACTCTGCCTGGGTGGGAACTTCAAGGTGCCAGTGCTCCACTCCACCTGGCTGCCCCTCCCAGCTGCATTCTGGAGGTCAGCCCCCCGCCCAAGACCCTCAAGTCTCTGTCCAGGCCTGATGGGGAGTGAATGCTGGGAACCATCATGTCCTTACCGGAGCATCTAGAAGCCTTCCTAGAGTGTGGCTAAATCATATTGTTGACCAGAGTGTCCCTCCCAGTAACCTTATTAAATCTATTTTCCCTTTGTTAGAAACAAGAAGGTGAGTCAGAGCTGCCACTTTTGGGAACCCAGGGACAGTAACCCCCACAGTCCAGAGGTAATCAATAAACAAGACGCTAAAATTAGGATCCAACTTTCTGGAGAAGCAAATGATGCTGCCAAAGTCTTGCCCTGAATTATCCAGTGGGTGGCCTGCTGGGAACTTAATCATATTTCCGCTTCAGCCAGAAGTCACCCTTTCTATCCTTGGCTAGTGGGGCTTGGGGGTCGTGTAGTGGGTAACTCCTCTGGAAAAGGGGGAGGTCAGCTGGGGCAGTTCTGAAGACAGGGACCCAGTTTCAGTTTGCTAGGGATGCCACAGGCTGGGTGGCTTCAACAACAGAAGTTTATTTTCTCACCATTTTGGAAGTTAGAAGTTTAAGATCAAAGAATTGGCAGGGTCGGTTTTATTCTGAGCTCTCTCTCAGTGGCCTGTAAGTGGCCATCTTCTCCCTGAGTCCTCACATGGTGCCTGCACATCTGTGTCCTAATCTCCTCTTCTAATAAGGACATCAGTCGTGCTGGGTCAGGGTCTACCCATATGACCTCAGTCTCCCTTAGTCACCTTTTTAAAAAGCCCTATCTCTAAATACAGTCACATTCTGAGTACTGGGAATTAGGACTTCAACATATGAATTTGGTGGGGGGAGGACAGAATTCAGCTCATGACAGAGACATGCAGAGAGAAGATCTCTATCTTCCCCTCCCTGCAGAAAGGTAACCAGTGTGCCCCAGAGGACAGAACCAGGACCTGCGGGTACAAACCAAAGGGAGGCCCGTTTCAACTGCAGGAGAGTAAAACCATTCTAAGCAGTGAAATATTCGACCCTGGAGTAAACAGCTAGGGTAAGTAGTAGGCTCCCTTCACTCACAGTATTTCAGTCAAGCTGAAAGATCATCGGGGTGCTTTGAAGAGAAGTTTTCATGCACTTCTCAAATTCTGTGATGCACCACATCACAGGGTCGGACACCATAATTGCGATTAAAGCCTGCCCTTGTGGTCCCTTCGTCTGATAGAACACTTACCAACCTCTCTCTTTGCAGACTGGATGAAACGCAAGGAGAGCGGTTAATGACACATAATTTTGGCATGGAACTCACGACATTCATCCAAAATGTCCAAGCTACTACTATACATCAACAGATCTTCATAAACACGCACACACGCAACAGCAGAAGCACAGCTTATCCGAAATGTGAAAGAACGTCTGAATCCTGTCAAGAAGCTAAGCCTTCTGGAAGAATTGTGCTCTGCATCTCATGGGTCAATAATTAATCATTCTAGAAGGGGGTAGTAGGCAGAATAATGTCCTGCCCCCCTGACACACACACACACACACACACACACACAATGAAGCCCACGTCCTAATCCCCAGATTCTGTGAATATGTCCCCCGACCTGGCAAAAGGGATTTGTATAGCGATTAAGATTAAGGAAGATGAGGCTGGGAGATTATCCTGGATTATTTGGATGATCCAGTCTAATCATATGAGTCCTAGAGACCCCTTTCCTCCTTGTAGTCAAAGAACCAGAGAGATGCAGCATGAGAAGGACTTGGCCACAAGCCAAGGAATGCAGGCGGCTTCTAGAAGCTGGAAACGGCAAGGAAATGGATTCTCCCCTGGAGCCTCCAGAGAAGAACAGACCCTGCTGTCACAGCCCAAGTAGGTTCATTGCCCACTTCCCAAGAGGAAGGCAATACCCTGGCACCGCAGGGGTTACAGCAGAGAAGGAGTTTAATATTGCAGGCGCCATGTGAGGAGATGGGAGCAATTTCTCAAATCCATCTCCCTGAAAATTTGGGAGAAGGGGTTTTAAAAGATAGTTTGGCGGGCAAAGGGCTAGGCAATTGGGTCTGCTAATTGGCTGCGTTCAGGGCGGAACCATAGGGATGTAGAAATTGTCTTCTTTGCTGCGTTGGTTCTTGGGTAGGGGTCGCAAGACCAGTTGAGTCAGTTCCTCAGTATAGGCCACTGGTCTGGGAGGGCCAGCCGTTCCACTGGCATGCAGGGCCTGGGAGATATCCCAAAAACCAGCCACGTGACATGCCAGGGCAAGACCATTCCAGGCAGGGGGAACAGCAAGTGCAAAGACTCTGAGACCATCAAGAGCTTGGTGTGGGCCTCTGCAGGCTTCAGACGCTGACACGACTCTTGCCAGAAACCAGCTCTCGCAGGAGCCAGGCTGTGGCAAACCTCTGCACCTTTGCCCAGGCTCCCGCTCAGCCAGAGGCTTTCCCTCCCCTGTCCAGCCCCTCCTCTCGCAGATTGACTCAGACACTGCAACTCAGTGATTCTAAGGTCCTCATCCTCAAAAGGAGGCGAATGTGGAAGGGCTGCGAGCTCGTGGTGACAAAGATGCAATTGGCTTCACGGCTGACCTTCAAGAAGACGGACTGAAAAATTGATGAGTCAATTTAAGCTTCCGCACCGACACTTCGGGGGACCATAGACCTTACTTACAGAGGAGCTTATGTAACCAGTGAGATATACACAAGCACATTAAAGTATCCCTGCTTCAGTCCAGCTTAACGGCCAAGAAACTAATTGTCAGACATCGGAAAGGGTCTGAAATAAATATGGCTAGAGCGGTGCTTGATATCACGTAAGGAACCTGGCCCAAGAAGTCAGAATAAATGCAGGGACACAGAGAGGGGGTGTCCCAATGTCCAGTGGGCAATTTTCCATTGTGGTCATTAAGTTTTCTACTTTCTCATATCAACCATCATTAAACAGAAGCCAGCACCACCCGCCAAGATTCAGAAGGGGGTTCAAGATTCTACTTCCTGTCAACAGGCAGAAGGGGGTGGTGTGGTGAGGACACTGGGCACCAAGGGGTCTCGTGTTTGTCCGTCCGGCATGTCCTCTCGGTGGCCGATACCTCTGGGAGCCCCTGACACCAGAATCTCAACCGTGAGCGTGGGCGTCAAAAGTCAGTCTTCCTGGCTGGGCCCGAACCCGCAGGATGGGTCCTCCAGCTGTCAAAGCCAACACCTGCCAGCATAGTCCTCCCTCCTCTCGCACCTAGCCCTGGGTCCCCACCTGCAAGGCTTGCTTTGTCAAGGTGACCCTCTCCTATCTGCAGTCTCTTGCCTTCTACAGACTCCTCAATGCCAACCCTGTAATGTGCACATCTCCCCATCTGGACGAGTCCCCTGCCTGGACTCTGCCTGTCTCCAAGCCAATGGCTCCTCCCAATCCTCCCATCCACCACCGAACATCGACATCTGCGATCCATCCTTCCTCACGTCCCCCCTCCCAACCTCAGCCTCATTCCCACAGTCCTCCATCCACAGAAAGATCCTCCTGATCACAGCTGAAACTGCCTAAACCTTTCGTCACCCCTAAGAAGGGGCCAAGTCTCAGCTGGGCATTCAGGGACTGCTTTGGCCCAGCCCCCAGCTCACCGCTCGGCCATCACACAGCACGAAACATCCCCTCCCCTATTTCCCACCTGGCACCTCTGTGAGCCTCAGTTTCCCTATCTATGAAGTGAGCAGTTCAGATCAGCTAGTCCCCGAGGCTCCTCTCTTCTGGATCTAAAAGAAAAATACAATGTGCATGCGTGTGCGCACACCACACACTCCACTTAGCTTTTGTTCTAAGTATCTAAGAGCTTTCCATGGAAAACTCAGGAACAGGCGGCCAAGATCCCAGCGGAAGCAGTGGGCGCGTTCTTTCTCATGCTTTTTTTCCCTCACTGCTTTCAATGTATTTTACCATCTTGTGAACAAAAATAGCCTGGCTTGATTCCCTAAGGAAAAAAAACCAGGAAGGAAGCTAAGAGTCAAATTAGTGTCCACTCTCAGAAAATCAAAAGGAAAAGTAAAGAGAAGGAGGAAAAAAAGAAAGAAAAACATAGAGACATCAGAGCCACAGCTCAACCAGATAGCTGCCCACGGCTGAGGATCCAGACGGGTCCAGAGAGACTGGGGAAGTTGAGGCATGAAGAAAGCTTTGCCCAAGGGCTGAGCTCCCCACTGGGATTCCGCTCACAGGTGTCACAAGCAACACTGACACATGTCAGCTCAGACACAGAACCATCCCTTCTTGCTTGGTTTATCGGATAGAACCAAGAGCTCACCAACCAGTGGATGGGCTGATCCTCAGAATGTAAAGTGTACATAACTCGTTATTTGGGGGGAAGAGGTCAGATTATCTTTTTATTCTTTTTTGGTCTTTGAAGCAACACTGATGTATGTCTGGCCTTCTGGGCAGAAGGAAGAGGGTGGAGAAGTGTGTGTCTTGGGGTCCCCGGAGAACTGGGACCCTGGTTGTTACCTCTGGGTAGTGGGAAGAGGGGATGGGCAAAGAGGAACGGAACTTACGCTCTTGTGTTTTTATCATATCTTAATTATTTGATTCTTTTTCAATCAATATATGCTGTAGTTGGCTTGGGTTTTTGTTTTGTTTTTTTAACATGCACAGAGATGACAGGAGAAGTTTTATTTCCCAGGTTGTTCAAGGAAACAAATCAACCCTGGAAAGCTAAATCAACTCGTTGGCCATCTCCAGTTTGTTCAACTATTGTCTATAACAGGGGTTGGCAAACTATGGCACAAATCCAGCCTGCCATTTGCTTTTACAACTCCCACCATTTGAGAAGGCTTTTTACATTTTTAATGCCCCTCTTTAAATCAAAAGAAAACTACTTCATGACATGACATGTGAAAATTATATGAAATTCAAATTTCAGTGTTCATAAATAAAGTTTTATTGGAACAGAGCCTTGTGCATCCATTTACAAATTACCAGTGGCTGCTTTAGAACTACACCAGGGAAGATTATACGGCCCCAAAAGCTAAAAATATTTACTATCTGGCCCTGTACAGAAAAAGTTTGACAACCCCAACTTTATATTACAATGTCCTGGTGTCTGAGGTCTTAAAGAATTAGGAATATATTGAAAACTGAAATTTTAATCAAATATCTGTGGAATCTTGACTTTATTCTTGAGGAACTCTATTTGAAAACTTACTTAAGGACTATGTAATGCGATTTTTTTCTCTTTTTATCTTTAAATTTTTCACTATGGAAATTTTAAACATATTCAATTGCACGCAGCATAGTATAACGAGCTCCCAGGTACCCCCACCCCAGTTCTGACAATGATCAATTCATGGCCCAGTCTAGTTTCAGCTACGCCCCACTCACTTCCCCCTCCTGCATTATTTTGAAGCAAATCCCAGACAGGATATAATTTCATCTGTAAATATTTCACAGCAAACACTCTTTGAAAATAAAAATTTTACAACCGGGGGAGACAGTGACAAAGCCACGCGTAACACAGAGCTTGCTGTGGAGCAGTCATGAGCCCGGGGGTGTGGGTGGGAGACACTACAGCCCACTGGGAAATGCATGTGCGCCTCCACCTCGTCTTCCAACCCAAACTCCTGGTGGGAGGACAGTCACCAGCCATGGGGATCTGGCAGCCCCTGCCCCGTCTACTGTGATCAAGGCAAAACAATGTGGGTGGGGCCGGGAGCGGTGGCTCACGCCTATAATCCTAGCACTCTGGGAGGCCAAGGCGGGTGGATGGCTCAAGGTCAGGACTTTGAGACCAGCCTGAGCAACAGCGAGACCCCATCTCTACTAAGAAAAAATAGAAAGAAATTAATTGGCCAACTAAAAATATATAGAAAAAATTAGCCAGGCATATGCTGGCTCATGCCTGTAGTCCCAGCTACTCGGGAGGCTGAGGCAAAAGGATCGCTTGAGCCCAGGAGTTTGAGGTTGCTGTGAGCTAGGCTGATGCCACGGCACTCTAGCCCTGGTAACAGAGTGAGACTCTGTCTCAAAAAAAAAAAAAGTGGGTGGAAAAGTAAAGGCGGGCTGTTGATGGCATTCAGGACTGAGAAGGACACAGACTCACTTCCAGCTGCATGAGTTCCTGGAGTCTTGGCACAAGGGTCACGCTGGCAGGGGGTGATATCTGATCTTTCTTTTCCTTTAATAGCTGGGGTCAACCATCAAGGAAGGGGAAGCAAGCTGCCTGCCTGAGTCCGGACCCCCTCTTTGGTCTTCCTGCCCTCTGCCACTAAAATCATTCATGTTAAAATAACGTAGAGCCACAAAGTATAAATAGTAATCAAGGTCTGGTATTTATAAAAGTATAGATATGGCCAGAAGTTAACCAGCCGTTGTTCCCTAACTCCTTTGCTGCTGTAACTGGTCACTGCTTAAGGGCACCATCCTCCCTGACAGGTGCAAGACTGGTGACTCTTCCCACTGCTCCCCTAGGTAACACTGCTGTTGTAAATCTTAACACTGGTCTTTGAGGCGTTTTTCAGACTGTGCATTCTGGGGACCTACTGACGCCAACCAGACCCATGGACAGGTGTAGGAACGGACCTAACAGCCCTGAAAGCCCCGACCCAGGAAATCTCCCAGCAGAGAAGATAATTTCTGCATCCCATCACTATGAGCTCAACCCCTACCAATCAGTCAGCAGACCCCATTCCCTAGCCCTGTGTTTGCCAAACCACCTTTTAACACCTTAGCCCCCAAATTCTTGAGGAGATGGATTTGCAAAATTCCTCCTGCCTCCTCGCATGGCGCCTGCGATATCAAACTCTTTCTCTGCTGTAACTCCTGCTGTCTCAGTGTACTGGCTTCCCCTTGAGCAGCAGGCAGTGGACCTGTTTGGGCTGTAACACCAGTCCAAGGACCCAAAAGACACCGGAGAAATGAGCAAGGACAAGAATAGCCACGCCAGGGCTCAGAACTGGAGGGGAGGCAGTGACCCTAAGGGGAGAGAGGAAGCCTTGGAAAGGGGAGAGGAGAGACAGTGTGTTGCCCCAAAGGTCTGTGCTCATGGGGACAAGTTAACTGGATCAGAAGCTTAATAGCAGCTTAATGCATAAACGTGGCCAGGCTACAGTACCCAGTTGGCCAATCAAACACTGAACTAGGTGCTGCTGGGGAGGTATTTTGTAGAGGTAGTTAACATGTGCAATCAGTTGAATTTAAATAAAGGAGATTATGCTACATAAGGTACGTGGACCTCATCCAATCCATTGAAAGGCCTTAAGAGCAAAACTGAGGTTTCCCTGAGGATAAAGAAATTCTGCCTCGAGACTGAAGCATTAGCTCCTGCCCAAGAGCTTCCAGCTTTCCAGTCTGCCCTACGGATTTCAGACTCACCAGGCCCCACAATAGCATGAGTCAATTCCTTTGAAAAAAAGTTCTTCATACACACACACACACACACACACACACACAGTGTGTATATAAATATATCTCCTGCTGATTCTGTTTCTCTGAAGAACCCTGATTGATACACATCCTTAATATTTCTCTCCCCTCCGACTTTATACATTTGTGATTGCAATAATTAATAGAAATATTCAACATTTATTGAGGCTGGGCACGGTGTCTCACGCCTGTAATCCTAGCACTCTGGGAGGCCAAGGTAGGAGGATCTCTTGAGCTCAGGAATTCAAGACCAGCCTCAGCAAGAGCGAGGCCCCATCTCTACTAAAAATAGAAAGAAATTAGCTGGGCAACTAAAAATAGAAAAAATTAGCCGGGTGTGGTGGTGCACACCTGTAGTCCCAGCTGCTCGGGAAGCTGAGGCAAGAGGATTGCTTGGGCCCAGGAGTCTAAGGTTGCTGTGAGCCAGGCTGACTCCATGGCACTCTAGCCCGGGTGACAGAGCAAGATTCGGTCTCAAAAAATTGAGCACGTACTATGTGCCAGACACTGTTTTAAGTGCTTTACCTATATTAACTCACTTAATCCTTACGACAGTCCCCTAGGGTAGGTACTATTGCTGTGCCCATTTTGCAGATGGAGAAACTGAGACGCAGAGACATGAGATTGCTGTGAGCCTGCAGTAAAGAGCTACCGGAGCCTGGGAGCAAGGGCGAGGAATGTCACTGTTCCTTCATTATGGGTTCACCTGAGATAGACAGTAGGGTTTTCTACCCCCACTGGAGGCAAGAAGACACATACTTGGAAAGAGGGTGGGTAGAAAGAAAAACACCCAAACCCAAAACAGATTGTACTCAGTCTCTCTGCTTCCACTATAGCAGCACCAGCAAAGCACGAAGTCATCTCAAATTATCCCATCACATCTCTGTTATACCACAGTGAACATGTTAATATAGTAAATCTTCCCATTTTCTCATTTACACATTCCTTCCTATTTTATCTTATTTATGTTGTGCCTGAGGGGTTACTAATTCAAAGATACCTGAATCAAGCCTTGTAACTGGGGGCGAGGGAGAGAGAAAGCGCTGAAGACACCCAGGGAAGCAGACAGAGATCCCACGATGCCAGCGGAATCTTCGCCGGAGGAACAGCCGCAGACGGAGCCCGAGAACCGGGGGTTCCTTGCCAACGTCAGTCATCCCGGCTGTTTCTGGGCTCCAGCTCCGATCTGGAGACCGTGCCATGCCTATGGATGGATGTTGCCCAAGAAGGTTCTGGTGGAGTGGGAGTGGGTTTTTTTTTCCTCCTTCCTCTCCCTTGGAAACATATTTGACTACTTTACGATCCAAACCCAAAACAGGCTGACAACATGCTGAAGTGCCCAGAAATGCAGGGAGCTCGGACACAGAGAGATTCAGAGGAGGGTTCCTCCAACAAGGCCAGCTGCTGGGACAGCCCTGGGGGCACTCCACGTTAGGGGCCTGCCTGCGGGAGCACCTCGGGAGCATCTCCTCATTTCCTAATGCAGGAAATTAGAAAAGCCTTGGGAAAGAAGGGATTTGTTTTCTAAAGTGGAAGCCTCGTACAGACATATGCTATTTTAGTTCATGAGCAAAGTCCACAGTTTGGAAGCCGGGGAGACCCCAACCCAACTTATGCCGTGGTGAACACTGGAGCCCAGCGAGCAAAGGGCCCTCCCAGGTGTGGAGCTCACATGCTGGAAGTAGCTTTGGGAGACCAGTCTGCTCTCCCCATGAAGTTCTCACACCACTCATAAGCCAGCTGGACCTAGGGAAACCCAAAAAATGTCCCCAGAGCCAGCTTCTGTGCAGCCCCACAGTTGCCCCTAATCTCTCCCCCCATCCTTTCCAACCATCCCTTCTGTTTCGTTCTACCCAGGGTCCCCCGTTCTTGGACACTACACGGTTAAACCAAACTGTGTCACACTGGTCTGTTGGCAGGAGGGTCTCCCTAGCCCCGTGGAACCAAGAGCTCCCTGAGGGAAGGGACTGCCCCCAGGGAAGTCCAGTCTGGTGAGATTCAGTCCCATCCCGCTGGTGTCTGCCTCCCCTGCCCTTCCTCTTTTCCCCTCGCCCTCCCCTAACACAGAGAGTTTACCAGGCACTGCTCTGGGTGCTGGAGAAATAGGAATGAACAAGGCAGACATGGCCCACGCCCATCTGGAGACTACATTCTACTCACTTGCTCATGCAACACATGTTTATTGAGCACCTACTATGCACCAGGCACTGTTCCAGGTGTTGGGGATACAGAAGCGAACAAACAGAACAGAAGTTGCTGGCCTGGTGCAGTTTGCATTCTAAAGAGACATTAAATCAGTCATTACACAAATTATTCATTACAAATGTGTAGCTGCTGGGATGGAACAGCACAGGATGTTAGGACAACACAAGACAGAAAAAAATCCAGCAGATCACCTCCCCCCGCCACCCCGCCCCAGGAACTGCATTAGCTGAGACTTAATGCAAGAGGGGACCTCCTGGCAGAGATTCCCGAGATAGAAGAAAGGCTGATTTGGAACTGAAAGACCAGCGTGGAGAACGTAGAGAGACAGCTGACGGACAGGCAAGGCTCAACTACGTAGGGACTTGGGACAGAAGCTTCAAGTCTTTATCCTCAAAGCAGCAGGAGCCACAGAAGAGTTTTAAGCAGGGGAGAGACACAGTCAGGCGTGTGTTTACGAGACATGATGCTAGCGGCCAGACAGAGAAAAAAATGGCAAAAGGATGAAAGTGAACGCAAAAAGACAACCTCGGAGCTTCCATGGCAGGCGGGGGGTATGGAGGGGATCTGGAATACAGGGAAGGCCGTGAGGATGGACAGAAAAAAAAAGGACTGAGAATTGGAGAGGTCGGCCCCGCCGGAGAGGAAGCAGACTGTGTTAGTTTGGGAGAGCTGCTGTAACAAAGCACCACCCACTGGGTGGCTTGAACTACAGGACTTGGTCATCTTGAAACTCTGGAGGCCGAAGTCTGAAATCAAGGTGTTGGTGGGCTTGGTGCCTTCTGAGGGCTGGCAGGGAAGGGTCTGTTCCAGGCCTCGCCCTGTGGCTTGTACGTGGCCTTCCTCATATTCACACAGCATTCTCCCTGCATGTCTGTCTGTCTCCAAATTTCCCCTTTGGACAAGGACACCAGTCATACTGGATTAGAGAACACTGTAAAGACCTTGCTGTAGCTGGGTCAGCTCTGTAAAGACACTATCTCCAAATGAGATCCCATTCTGAGGGCCTGGGGTTAGGATTTCAACATTCAAATTTCGGGAGGACACAATTCAAGCCGTAACACTGGGAAAAGTCTGGTGGGAAAGATAGAATGACTTTTCATGTTTTTAAGGAGAGTTACAGCAACTCCTCTCATATCCCTTCCAGCGGCCGGGGCCCTGTCTGTCTGCGTGATCGTTTGCTTGTTTGAGGGGGTGCTGTCCAGAGAGGCCCCGCGGATCTGAGATGCCCATGGTTTCAGAGGATGAAAACCCAACTCCGACAGACATCTCCGCTGGATACTTCAGCCAGGGGAGGGACGCAATAGCCTGTGCTGGCCACAGAGCATGAGCAGGTGAAATCTAAGCAGGACCGCAGCCACGGTGGGGGGCGGGGGAAGGCCAAGAAAGAAACCCCAGCGGTGTCCTACTTTCCTGTGTTTTTCCAAAAAGGCCTGGAACTTTATCTGCAGTATTACTGTCTCCTCTCAGAGGTCCCCAAATCTGATTCATGGTCACTGAGGGTCCTTGTGAAAGTGCAGCTTCCCAGGCCCCACCCTTGGAGATTCTGGGGTGAGACCCCAGATCGCTATTTTCATCGCACGCCCCAGGTGACTCCGGTCTCGGGTTGGGAAGCTGCCGCACCGCAGGCCTTTCTTCCGCTGGCCTCAGAGAGCACGTGCTCAGGGCTCCGCGGCAGCCAGCGGTTCTGATCTGCGGGGAACTGGCACAATTCCTAGCCTGTGATTATCCTTCTCCGTTGTCTGAGGCAGAGTCTGATTTCCACTTCTATTCCTGCCTCTCCACTCTGATTACTTCAGCAAGTGCCTTTCAATTGCCCCATTCTTTTCTTTCGTAAAGAGACGGCTCTAACTTCAAATTTTAAAATATACATACATATATATATATATATATATCTCAGCTATTCCTCATGTTCTGGAAGCTTTGTGCTTTCTACCTCAGGGAGAGGTTTAGGAAAAGATTTTATTTGTCCTACTTTTGATTCCTTTGAGTCAACAGAGACAGCCTTGCGTGACATTTGGACCAAACCTTTTTAATGTCAGTGGAGAGGCCCAATGGTGGCTCATACTTAAGTGCCACTTTGGATTGGTCGCAAAGCTGAAGCTGTTGGCTCCCTGGCTCATGCCACGGCCCCTTGGCACTCACCCCTATATGCTGAAGACTGCTTAGGGTGAATGTTGCAACTGTCCACCTGTGGCTACAGGTGCGGGCTCGGCCAGCATGCGAGGAAAATCAGAAGTCCCGGGGAGTGTGTGCCCCCAGAAGCAACCCTCAACCAATAGACAGCCCAGGAATCGGTGCATAAATACTCCGGCTTCCTTGTCTCTAAATTGGGATAACTCCAAGGCATGTTCCACATTGGACCCCACAGTTCCCCGGTTGCCCATAGTGGTAACCTTTGTGATAACACACCCTAAAGTGGCATCCTTCCCTGCCCTGTCTCGCTTCCTTCACTGCTTGACCAGGGTTTCTAGGGATCGCATCCCAGGAAAGCTACTTGTGCTCAAATCTTTGTCTCAGGATCTCCTTCTACGAGAACGCAGAGCAAGACAGGCACTAAACTGTGCTTCCTGTGCTAGATCACAGCTCTTACTCAGGAGCTCAAATGCAAGACTGTACTATATTTAGGATACTTAGGGTGCAACGTCATAGACTTTAGAAGGCCTTTTCTTGAAATGCTAAATCCAATCCCATAATTCAAACTGAGTGTTTCTCTGAGACTTGGGACCAAATTGGGTTTGAAGCTCAAACAAATTGTCAACATCTGCAAACCCCTTTCACCCAACATAAACCATAAAAGAGTTTTTGGAGGTGGGACTGAACACGGTGCAGCCACTTTGGAAAGCCATCTGGCAGTTCCTCCAAATGTTAAACACAGAGTTACCATAAGACCTAGCAATTCTACTCCTAGGTCTATACCCACAAGAATTGAAAATATATGTCCCCACAAAAGCTTGTCCATGAATGTTCATAGTAGCGGTATTCCTAATAGCCAAAAAGCGGAAACAACCCAAATGTCCATCAACTCAACTGATGCGTGGATAAGTAAAACGTGGTATATTCATACAATGGACTATCTTTTATCCATAAAAAGGAATGAAATACTAATGTGTGGTACAACATGGATGAGCCTTGAAAATATTATGCTAAGTGAAAGAAGCCGGTCACCAAAGGCCACATAATGGATGATTCCACTTACATGAAATGTTCAAAATAGGCAGATTCACAGAGACAGAAAGTAAATTAGTGGTTGCCAGGGATGATAAGGAATGATTGCTAATGGATATGGGATTTCTTTGGGGTGGGGGCTGATGGAAATGTTCTAAAATTAGACAGCGGTGATAGCTGTACAATCCTGTGAATATTCTAAAAGGCATTTAATTGTATTCTCATACAGGGTGAATTTTATTGCATGTGAATTTTATCTCAATAAAGCTGTTATTTAAAGGAGAGAAAGAAAGAGATTGAGACTGTGTAAATCTGGAGGCCCAAGTGAAACCACACCTCTAAATTTTTTACAACTTTCTGACTTTTCTGAAATATCTCTTCAAAGCCATGTCACAACCTCAGAAGGAAATGAGATGAAAAGTCCTGCTGTGGGACTTGGCGGTGGAGAAGCTGAGGTCCAAGCAGAGGCTGGTGTTGCTGGGGCTTGCACCCGCATCTCCAGCCATGCACCATACACTCAGCTGAAGGCAGGCAGGGCCAAGGCTTGGATAGGATTATACCAGGAGACTCCAGGGAGCCAGGATGGGGAGAAAGCCAGGACCACAACCAGAGCTGCTTCCTAGACCAGGGAGACAGTGAGTGTGACCATCTGAGACGGTCCTTGGAGAGAAACCTAGAATAGCCAACAATTCAAACTGAGACCAAAGAACTGGACGGTTTCTCATAGAATTCACACGAAGGCCCCTCTCCGTGGAGATCACAAGGTAAGAGTGTGCAGATGCAGAAACAAGGCTTGGAGAGGTGCTGTGACTCACCAGGCACAAGGCGGGTACACTGAGAAGGCAGAATCCAAACTCAGGCCTACACAACTGCAAGTCCCACACTCTTTGCCCCTTGGTACCCCTCTGGTAGACAACTCAAAACAAAAACTCTTATCTTTAAAAATGTTTGTGCTGGGGCTGGGCGTGGTGGCTCATGCCTGTAATCCCAGTACTCTGGGAGGCCGAGGCGGGCGGATCGTTTGAGCTCAGGAGTTCGAGACCAGCCTGAGCAAGAGTGAGACCCCTTCTCTACCAAAAATAGAAAGAAATTAGCTGGACAACTCAAAATATATATATATATATATATAAAATTAGCTGGGCATGGTGGTACATGCCTGTAGTCCCAGCTACTTAGGAGGCTGAGGCAGGAGGATCACTTGAGCCCAGGAATTCGAGGTTGCTGTGAGCTAGTCTGATGCCACGGCACTCTAGCCCAAGCAACAGAGTGAGACTCTGTCTCAAAAAAAACAAAAAATGTTTGTGTTGGGCCAGGTGCAGTGGCTCACACCTGTAATCATAGCACTCTGGGAGGCCAAGGCAGGAGGATGACTTGAGCTCAGAAGTTCGAAACCAGCCTGAGCAAGACACTGTAGCATGTGCCTATAGTCCCAACTACTCGGGAGGCTGAGGCAGGAGGACTGCTAGAGCCCAGGAGTTTGAGGTTGCTGTGAGCTGTGACGCCACGGCACTCTAGCCCAGATGACAGAGTGAGACTCGGCCTCAAAAATAAATAAATAAATAAATAAATAAATAAATCTTTGGTTGAATTTATTTAGGTGTGGACTAGAGCTTGGCCCCAATAGTAACAGTTGCTCCTTAACTTACAGTTCATTTGTTTTTAGCTATAAAATGGAAATAAAACCTATTCCATGGAGCTGCTATGAGGAGTAATGAGTTGGTTTACATAAAGCACATGGCAGGTGCCTGGCACACAGTAGGTAGCCTAAATGATGGCTCATTTCCCTCAGTAGAAAGGCTGGCAGTTTGAGGTCAATAGCCCATTTTTCTTTTTTTCTTTTGTATTTATTTATTTATTTTTTCTTTTTTAGACTTAGGAAGGTGATCACAACAGCCCGTTTTTCAAGGTAGCTCAAAAGACATTGAGCACGCAGAATTACAAGATAGGGCCTGTAGAAACATCCAATTCTGTCCAGAAGATAATAGCCCGGGAAACTGAGGCTCAGGGAGAGGCAGCAACTTACCCATGGCCATCAGGCAAGACAGCTCCGTCATTCAGAGAAAGATCTGCTCCGTATTCCCAAGTTTGTTTTTTTCCTAAATGCCAAGGAGCAAAAACAACTCCTCCTCCAGTAATCCTTGGCAACTCTCTATAAAGACACTTCTCTGGCATAAAAGCTAAATTGCCTAAATATGGCTAACTCTTGGATAATGCTGGTTAATCCTGGCTAATGTTTAATTCTCTAAAGCATCTTTTCCCATCAATAAACTTTTTTTTGTGGGAAAGTCTCATTTCTCATTTGCCTTGTGTTTCTTATGGAAATGTGATTTGTACATACATCCTCCCTACATAAATATTTAGCTCATCATTGTGCAGCACAAATTCCCTGCAAATTAGGTAGAAATCAGCCTCAGCTGACAGCAGCATCTATACTCATCCAGGGAAAAATCATTATTATTTAGAACTTATTAAGCCCTGACAGTAAGTACTAGATGGGCCTAGGAACTTCAATAAATATTGAATGCAAATGTACACCAAGTGCTTGAGCTCAGATGGCTCTTGTAATTTCTACCTGCCAGGAGGCAGCAAAATGTGGAGGAAAGAAAATGGGCTGAAGCCTGGCTCTTTCAGTTACAAACTGTTTCAGCAGGAGCAAATCATTGAGTCCTTCCTCATCTATAAAATAGGCCTAACCATACCTGTCTCGCAGGGTTTTTACCATAAAGATTAAATAAGATCCTACCTGTAAATTACCTAGCACGAGGCCTGGCACATACTAGATGCTCAATAAATGTTCACTTCTAACAAACAAGTGAACCCCAAGCAGGTGAAATGTGGCATTGTTAGCTCATAGGTTGATTACCGTTGTATCCCACTCCCTGTGCTATGAATATAATTTGTTCCAGTTTCAACTGGGTTCTATTTGAAAGTTATAGTAAACTCTGCCAATGTGACATAAAACTAAGTAGAGAGCCCGTTTCTTGATAGCTTATGATAGAAATCTACATGTTTATACAAATTTCATTATTAAACCTTGTAGCCAATGTTGTCAATGTTCTGCCCACACCCCTTGGACGTTTCATTGTGCTCCAGCAAATTCCACCTATCAGCATCTGTATCTCTGTACCTAAAGGCTCTTGTTCCAAGAACCACGGGAAGACCCCTGCCAGTGCTTAGTGGGCCAGATGTGCCAGGAAAAGAACACTCCCAGCAGCTTCCCTCAACCACTGACTACGACAGCTGGGGTATAAATACCCCAGCTCCTCACCTCCTGTGTGGGATCAGTCTGAGGCATATGTTTTGCACCATTTCCTCAAGTTCCCCCCAAGGTTTACACCACCATGACTGTTGGCTCAGTAACACACTTTTCTGGCTTCTTTCCTTCCCTGTTTCACTTCCCAACTCCTGTGACTTTGAAGAAATTCAGAGTATGCCATCCCAAAATGTGCCACTCTGGCATAAGGATTATTTTGAACTGAGGGCAAGTGAGAAAAAGCAGATATAGGACAAGCCCTCTGCCCTCCTCCATCCGCCTGAAAGAACATAAATTGCTCTTGGGAAGGCGTTTCAGTGACTCCCACACCGGGAATGGGATAACAATCTTATCCCTAGAGAGGAGATGGCGAAAGAGTCTACACAAACAAACCGTATTAACCAGCCCTTATCTACCACTGGTTTCCCTGCACACTTATCTGCCTTCCCACAATTTCCTGCCTCCTAAAATTTCAAAGTCATTTTCCTTTGTCCTGTCACTTCTCTACAAAATTGGTGTTCTTTCCTAAAATGCTATGTAAGCCCCAAGCTCTAAGCACTCCTTTGAGTTACTCGTCACTAAGTTCTCCCATGTGTACGGACACTGCATGTGTTAATGAACTTACGTTTGGTTTCCTCTTGTTAATCTGTTCTCTGTCAGTCTAATTTGCCCCCACCAGAAAATGTAGAGGGGTAGAGGAAAAAGATTTTTTTCCTCCTCTACGGCTTTCCCAAATAAATAGACTTCACTTGAATTTTTGTCTTAGTGTCTGGGAGAGCCCCAAACTAAGTCAAGTATATGCCTGGTTCTCAGTGCTGTGCCTGGAACTCAGGGTCAGACCAAGTATAATGTGGAAATGAGAATGCCTCTCATTCCCTGAAGGTTGGCCCTCCAGAGCTCAGCCCCTTATGCCCAGCAGCACACTGGACAGCCCCACTTGCTCTTTAATTCAATATGAAAATGTGGTCTTCCCCTCTGCCCCCCACACACCTGCTCCTCCCCTGGGGACAGCTCCGTAATCCATCATCCTCCCAAGCCAGGAACCTGGACACCACCCTTGCTTTTTCCCTTTCCCTCCGCTCCTCCCCACCACTTCCAGCCACTCACCAAGCCCTGCCAGTTTGACCTCCTTAATCTCCCTGGAATCCATCACTTTTCTCTATTCCCCTAAACGCTGAGCCAAGCAAGACCACTACCATCTCCAGCTTGGACTGCCGCAGTAGCTTCCTCCCTGCGGTCCCACATCCATCTGGGATCCCCAAGATCCTCTCTCCATGCCACAGCCAAAGAAATTAATCTTTTTTAGTGAATGCTGTCTTTGTGCTGGGCACTGCCCTGATCCTATTACTCCCCAACCTAAACTCTTCCATGGGCTTCCTGAGGTGCTTAGAATAAAAACCCCAGCTCTCGGCTTGAGCCTACAAGGCCCAGAATGACTGGGTGCCCCCTTTTATCCTTCTCTGCTGGATCTAATCCCAGAAGGTCCTCTTTTTGAACAATTACCGTGTGGGTCAGTTTTCCACTTTGATTTTTGCACTTTGAGAACTGACTTTCAAATGTCCATCAGTGCCAATTCCCCGTCCCCACTCTCACTCCTCCCCATCCTCTTCCTGGGCCCAACTCTGAAGCCTCTTGCATCGGGAAGAAGCCTTTCCTCCTCCAGGTCCTTGCTGAGGCACCTGCGATGAGTATGAGATTCAGGGTGGTTTATCCCCTTTAACAATTCATAGGTCCTTTAGAGCAGGAACCCACCCCCACCTCCTGCAAGGCCTGGCACAGGACCCGGCACACGGTAGGTGCTCAGTGAATGTTTGTTGAGTTAATGAATGAAGCCATCCAGTCTTAATCACAAACATTTGGGATGCTTCTTTCAAACCACCTTCCCCCTAGGGAGCCTACAGTTGATTGGACAATTACTCTAGCACTGGAACAAATCACCCTCAGGCGCTCGATGAAACTATTCAATGAACACCGCTGACAAAAGAGCTGATTGCGCTGCTCTGACCCTGAAAATAATTACATGCACCAGCATCCATCTGCCTGTGGGGTAGCCTGGAAGGGGGTCCTCACCTCAAAGCAGCTCTGTCTTCCAAATAAACTCAAAAGAGCATACGCTGTCATTTCCCCCAGGACCGCTATGGCTTGTTAGAAATCAAACAGAGGGCAGGTAAGAGGTGTAATCTGCATGTGCAGCCATCTCCCCAGACTCCAGCAGCCTCCCTTAATCATCTCCATCACAAATACCAAACACCGAGAGCCCCCTACTCCCTGGGAACTCAGCAGCACGACCTCCGTGCCCTCCTAAGAGCCTGGGATCAGAGGACTGCTCTGCCCTCAGCCCACACAGCAGCCAAGCCTGGCCCATTAATTACCTTCTTTCTCCCATGCTGAAAAGCCAGAAGCCATCCTTGATGCTTCTATCTCTTCACCTACCCATTCATTCTTCCTTTCTTTCCATAAGCATTTATCGAATACCTACTGGAAGCAAGTAGGCACGGCTGTGTTTTCACTAATGAACGTGACAAGCATGATCCCTGACCTCTTGGAGCTCAAAGTCTAGAGAAGGAAATGGATATTGGCCACATGGAGATACAAGGTTTAAGTTAAATTTAAATTAAACACATTTATTATTTGCTGGCCCTTGGCCAGGTCCTATGGGAGAGGAATGTAGCATGGAAGGGGAGAGTATGGACCAAGATGGTCTTAACCTCCCCTCACTTTGACTACACTTGGGACAGATTTCTTCCTGATCATAGGTTCCTGGCCTCCATTTTCTTAGAACATTTACTTTCAAAAACTTGCAGTCTGAGACTTGTTAGAAAAACTGCCCCTTTGAGATGTAAATCTTCTCCCAGGAAATTGCCAATTTTATAATCCAGGAATGTTTTTCTGAAGGACCAGGGAGCTATCTCTTTGAAATGTAATCATGGGGAAAGAGAGCACCCCAATCTCCTTGCTTTGACAAGCGCCAATTAGCAAACGCAGATGGCCTAACTACAGGACCACCCTCTCCCCTGACGTCCTCCAGACTTTGCCTAGCTCACCCAGGCCGCACACACCCTCCCACCTTTTGTTTCAGGGGAGTTGAGTTCAGTCTCTCTCTCCGATTACAACAGTCTCCAATAGTCTCCTTCACTGATTAACTCCGTCCAGTGCAATTTCTGGCACCACACAGAAATGGATCAAACATGGATCCTGCCCCCCAAACAATCTAAGGTCTGAGTAGGAAGACAAATTAAAACTTTCGAAATTTTGTAGTAAATATTATGAAAGAAAACTAGAGGAAGCGATGAGAGGGTATAACAGGGAAAACTATTTAATAATTTAGATGGGAAGGAGATCTAGGAAGAGCTCTCTGAGAAGTGATATTTAAGCTGGGACAAGTGTCCCAGGCAAAGGGACAAGTACACATAAAGGCTTTCAGTTCAAACATCCAGTTCTGGAAACATCAGGTGCCTGTTCCACATCGAGGCTTAGTATATTTGCACGCGCGTCTCTTCTTGCACTTACCAGAGCTCGGCTCTGATCATGAGCTCCCTCTGCTCAATAACCTTCCACGAATCGCAGGTGGCCCCTGAACAAAGCCTGATGGTCAAGATTGTGTTTATTCTGGCTCCTTCTTACCTCTCAAACTGTGTGGAGAGAAAGTGTCCCAGGGAAACACACGCCTTCTGGGTATGACAGAGGAAGGGGCTTTTTGCAGAGGCAAATGAAAGACGACCCAGAAAGTACGGATGCAAAACACTCACATGACTGAGAGTCTATTTATGCAGTCAAAGTACTGATAGGAGAAAAGAACCTGTTCTTTCCTATTGAACCAAAAATCCAATTAATTTGCCTTATTCTGTGACACAAGGACCTCAAGGAATCAGGTTGCACAAGATCAGTTTTTGGTGAGTTTATTTCCCAAGTCAAAGATATGCCTGGTGCTTGGCTGTCTCCTGGGATCTCACTAGCCCTAGAATCCCCTCTGTCCCTAGCACACTCAGTCAGAACCTGTGTCCAGAAGACCACCAGGATGGGTAAACAGTAGAATGGAAAGCTTTATTGACAACACTGGTTTGCAAGCCAGGAAGAGAAAGTCTCCAGCATGGACCAAAGGTGCTCTTTCTTCAAAGAAGAGAAGGACAGGTTGGGTTTTATGCCTCACTGGACCCCTATCATACATATTCAGCAGGTATGGGGGGAAAGCTATACATATTTATGAAGGGACCCAAGCACATGTGCAATGCATAAACATATATGTAACATACATCCCATGTTCACTTTGGTGTAGGGGTAGCACTAAAATGAGGTGGAATTTGGCTCTTTAAGTCAAAAGGTGAACTATAGGACACAAAGACAGTGGATGAGCAGCCTTTATAAGCTGGCTATAACTGTCTTAAGGCTGGTCATCTGTCTAATCAGAGTTGTATCACGCCTGAAATCCTAGCACTCTGGGAGGCTGAGGCGGGCGGATCCCTCAAGGTCAGGAGTTTGAAACCAGCCTGAGCAAGAGCGAGACCCCATCCCTACAAAAAATAGAGAGAAATTAATTGGCCAACTAAAAGTATATATATAAAAAATTAGCCGGGCATGGTGGCGCATGCCTATAGTCCCAGCTACTTGGGAGGCCGAGGCAGGAGGATTGCTTGAGCCCAGGAGTTTGAGGTTGCTGTGAGCTAGGCTGACGCCATGGCACTCTAGCCTGGGCAACAGAGTGAGACCCTGTCTCAAAAAAAAAAAAAAAAAAAAATCAGAGTTGTAGTGGTCTGGGTTATAAATAAGAGTTGATCACGCCTATCACCTGGGAGTTTAGCAAGTGTGTTTTTTTTGTTCTAGCTGCAGGAATTTAGAAATTTGTCATGCCATCCAGATCCTGAACCCCCAACCCATAGGCAACTCCGTTTCCTTAACCTTAGGGTCCATCTCGGTTGAGAAAGGGATGTCTATTTTGGCCTCTCAGATGACAAACCCATCCCCACAGCTCCCCACAGTTCCTCCCACTCTTCAGATGGGGAAGCAGCATGAAGGCGCCCCTTGTGTTCGCAACAGAAGTGAGGTCTTGATGCCATTGCATTTGGACACCCCGGAATGCCTGAAGCCTGCCTCTCGGCAGGGTTCCTTGGGGAGCCCTCTTCATAGAAGTCACCGACCAGGAAACACTGTGTTCTGCTGGGATGAGCTGGGCCCATGCCCGGCCCACACAGCACAGAACTCAAAGGACCTGAGGCTGGAAGCACAGAGCTTGGACTCACAGCTGCTGTGGCCTCTACCTCCCTTAGAGCCCCAGTAGCAATGTGGCAGCAGGGACGGTGCACTGGCCTAGGTGTGCCTCCTTGGGAAGGAGAGAGGGCTCCACATGCACAGACACAACTGCACGCCCCCTGTGGCCTTGCCCACAGGTCCTGGTGATCCAGTCACTGCCCTGGCCTGTGAACAATCACATGGTCAGAAGTGGGAGCACCTGGAAGGAGTGAGAGCGCCCCACCACCCCTGACCACGCTTGTCTGGGCCCCTCTACCTGCTGGCCCCCAGCACAGAATTGTCTCAGCTGGCCCTCCTAGCTTGCTGGGTCACACTCTGCCTCCCAGAGCCAAAGCTCTCATCTCCGCATCCCTCAACACCCTCCTTTCTTCACCATAGGCCCGGGGCCTGCTTAGGCCTTTGGGCCCTGGACGATGGCCCAAGCACTCAGCTCCTACCCTCTCTCTGGTCAGGAGCTTCCTAAGGCCAGGCCTGCAGCCCTGCAGCCCTCGTGGCCTTGACTCTTGCTTCCGGGATGAGCTCTATGTGCACCCCGTCAAGGGCAATGAGTTACTGTGGAGACAGAAGCAGGACTTTTTTTCCTTTAATTCAATTAAGCCACATGCTGACTGTGATACTTTCTCCACTATCTAAGGCAGCAGGTGCCTTTGCAATTACTTCGCCTCTGCTGAGGCTGCATGTCGCCTGGGGTCTCCAGGAGACAGAGAGGAGGGTGTGGAATCACAAGGGCAATGTGACAGGGAGAGATGGGCCAGGGAGACCAGAGGATTGACCGGGCAGCAGCGGAGTGAAAGCAGCAATAGGAGGTGGCCCGGGGCAAACTGTATCTGGGAACCAGCTGAGAGGTGATCTTCAGCTGCTTGCAAGGGCCTTGGAGGCAAGGGGGAATGTCTTAATTCAAGTTCCCCCAAAAGCAGATCCAGAGACAAGGGCTTGGTGCAGACAGTCTATTTGGGGGCATTCCAGGGTGTCCAAATGAAACGGCATCAAGACCTCACTGCTGTTCCTAACATCAGGGTCACCTCCATGCACCTTCCCCATTTGAAGAGTGGAAGGAACTTCAGGGAACTGTGGGATTCCATTCGGGAGTGAAGGAGAAGTGGCAGGGGAGTGAAGAAAGTCCATAAAACCTGCATTCATCAGAGGGCTGGTTGCTGCAGGCAGGGGGGCCATTCCCACCTGGGACTTTCTGGGAGACTATGTGGAACACACCTGAGAAGTGTCCCAGTGTCCTGTCCCCAGGGGCCAAAAAAATCCAGGTGTTTGTCCATCATAGAGGGTTGAGTAGTGGCCCTCGGAAAGACATGTGCCTGTCCTAATTTCTGGAACCTGTGGATGTGCCCTTATTTGGAAAAAGGATCTTTGTCAAAAAAAATTAAAGATCTTGAAATCAATCATCCTGGATTCCTCAGCTGGGCCCTAAATCCAATAACACGTGTCCCTATAAGAGACACACAGACAGAAAAAGAAAAGTGCACATGAAATAAGAGGCAAAGATTAGAGTGATGTGGCCACAAAGCAAGGAACGCCACCAGCAGCCGGAAGAGGCAGGGAAGGATTCTCCCTTAGAGCCTTCAAAGAAGCACAGCCCTACTGACAGGCTAATTCCTGATTTCAGACTTATGGCCTCGAGAACGGTGAGAGGATATTTTTTTTTTTTTTGATACAGGGTTTTGCTCTGTCACCCAGGCTAGAGTGCAGTAGCCCCATCATTGCTCACTGTAACCTCAAATTCCTGGGCTCAAGAGATTCTCCTGCCTCAGCCTCCTGAGCAGCTGGAACTACAGGTGAGCACCACCATGCCCAGCTAATTTCTTTGTAGAGATGGGGTCTTGCTATGTTGCCCAGGCTGGTCTTAAACTCCTGGCCTCAAACAATCTTCCTGCCTCCAATTCCCAAAGTGCTAGGGTTACAGGTGTGAGCCACCTCACACAGCTGAGAATAAATTTCGAAGCCACCCAGTTTGTGGTCATGTGTTACAGCAGGCAAGGGACACTAATACATCCATCCCAGACCTTCTTGGTGAAGGGCTACTCCTGGGGTCATCCACACCCCACCCTCACCGCATTTCCACCCTGTGCCACCAGCAGTGGGGCCCATATCTGCGGCCAGAGGAAAACCTCGGGCAGACATACCTGTGCTTGCCATGGAAAAGCATCTTTGTGGCCAGGAGGGGCCCATGGAAATGGCCGGTGGACTCTGGGGGAAGGGAATGGAAGGATGGTGGAGGGTACTCACAGATCCGCTACAGGACGGCTGGATTTGGATCAGGGCCACCTGCTGGTCCACCTGACTGTGTTTTCCAAGGGGACCCCCACCAGAAAGCAAGCGCCTCCCCAGAATCAGACCCTCATGTATGAACAAAACATACTAGGCTGTGCCAGCTATGTGCCCACCCACACACCCTCTCCACACCCCTGCAAGAGATGGAGGGCGTGACGGGCAGAATAATGGCCCCTCAAGGTCGCCCATGCCCTAATCCCCCAACCTGTGCACGTGTTACTTGCACCGCGAAAGGGACTTTGCAGGTGTGATTAAATTAAGGATCTTGAGATGGAGCAACGATCCCAAATTATCCAAACTGGCCTAACGTAATCACAGGGTCCTCGCAAGTGAGAGGGAGGTGGGAGGGTCGGGGATGAGAACCAGGGAGATGTCTGATGCTGTTATCACGCCAGCTTTGAAGACAGAAGAAGGGGCTGTGAGCCAAGGAGTGCAGAAGCCTCTAGAAGCTGGGAAAGGCAGGAGAAGGGATTCTCTCCCAGAGCCTCCAGCAGGAACACAGTCCTGGGGACAGCGTTGGTTTTAGCGCAGCGAGACCCACCGCAGACTTCCGACCTCCAGGACTGTGAGATAATACATTCGCGTTAACACCACTGGGTTTATGGTAATTTGTTATAACAGCAATAGGAAACTAATACATTTCACAGACTTAAAAACCAAGATCAGCCCAAGGGCTTTGAGGAACGGGATGGGAGCTGTTACCCAGAGAAGCTTCTCTGTGGACTGAGTTTCTCTCCCATGGTGCAGGTTAGTGTTGCCAAGATATTAATTGATATTTTCTTTTCCTCCTGGTTGTACACGCTTTTGCTATCTCCATGGCCTCCTCCCACCTCAATTCCAGCCACCAAGCCTCTGAGCTCCTTGCCTGAGAGAGGGGGAAGGACATATCCCAGAGGGACAGCAGAAACAAGGCCAGCTTCCTGGTTTGTGGAACATGAACAAACCCTGTGAGAAGAATAGGGCCAACATGGCCTTCTCCACCCCACCAGCCAGGGCAGGTGCATTTCCCCCCAGGACTGAGAAACAGAACTAGAGACCTCCAGTGGGAAAGGGACTGCACCCTAGGGAGGCAGCAGGGGCCTGGGCAGGAGAGGCTGGACTGGGAGACCAGGCAGGGGCTGAACAGCCTGCAGGCGCTTGGCGTCTCTTGGGCGACACAGTATTTAAGATAGAACAAGGCGGGCTCTGGAGAACGTGCTATGTACTGTCATGGCTGTTGTTAAAGCCACGAGGCCATCCCTAACCCCAGTGGGTGGGGGAAGGGCTTCCCTGTGAAGGGCAGGGCTGTCTCCACCATAATCCCAGGGCAAGAAAGAAGGAGGTCTTAGACTGGGCGACCAAAGGACTTCCTCTCCCTCTACAGCCAAGGAGGACATTTGGCTAGATTTCCAAGCTATATGGATGCCTGAAGGTGCCAGCTTCCAGGAGCTCAGCTGGCCCTGCCCTGTAGAGGCCAGCCAGCAGCTCCTTGGCATCTCCAAGGTGACATTTGGGTCTGTGGGCTCTAAGAGCAACTGCTTCTCATGGTAACGTCATCCCCTACACCCTCAACCAAGGGAGTGAGGGGAGCAGCCCAGGAAGCCAATGGGGAGGAGTGCTGGTGGCCATCCACAACAAAGACATCCCTGTCCCCAGAGCCGGCTCCTCAAGAGGGTCGCTGGCAGCAGCATGGCCACAGGGACAGAAGGTCTTGCCATGCCTTGTCACACACACACATATGGCAGCTGGGAAACCCTCTGAAAAACAGGGGGCACTTTAGAGGGTCTTGGTCACCAGTAAGACGCCCAGAAGATGCTAAAGCCAGACAATTCCATCGTAGGCAAGATTCACGATCGGGTCTCATAGCGCTAGAGAGGCTTCCAGGTTACATTTGTAATAAAACATAGAAATAAAGTGGGAGTAAAGTTGAATGTGAAAATAAGCAATATTTTAGAGTTTTATATCATTAGCAGAATTAGATAATTAAAAACATAAACCAAGAATAATAAGCCTTTCCTCCCTAGGCCAGCCACCCTGTGTCTTAAAGGAGACATGGTGCATAAACAACCCGTCTGCACAGCAGTCAGTGTATCTACAAAAGAAAGCATCATTTTTAACACCCCTCCTCTCCACTATACGGCAAAATTATTTCCAGTAATAATCATGGAATAATCAGTAATAATCATTACTTTCCTGATTCATTCTTTAGTCTCAAAACAATTAGCAATTATAAAAGAGAAATTGCAGTGGTTACATATATTATTCAGATTCGGTAAAATATTTACCGGAGGAACTGAAATTTGCACTTATGAAACAAAAATATTTCAGCTCGCAGTTTTTGCTCCATTTGACTGTTCAAAATTTTAAGCACAAATTAAAAACTCCAAGTGGTCATATAGATAGACTTACCTATCGAATTAAAGTAACTCACATTAGATTTCTTCATCATTTAATCACTGAAATGTCATTGCTGATATTGGGTCGACTGTTTTAATGCAGGAATATGCAGCAGCACAAGAGTTAGAGACTTGAACTTTCAAAACGAACACATGTCGCTGAGCCCATGTGTGCAGAGGATGTCTGCGTAACAGGGAATTCTCTGAATTAACTTCCATGCAAAATACAATGCGCATTAAAGGATAAGTGATTAAAACATGCTAATGTGAAAGCTTATATGTACATTACAAAAACAGCAATAACCACACAATTTAGATCTTAGATCAACTAAGTACTTAGGGGCAAAGAAGTATTTTATCATTGACATGGTTTAGAATTGCCAGCACATAGTGGTGATAAAAAACAGGCTGACTTGTTAGTTTTTATTATTGCTTTTTTTTGGGGGGGGACAAAGTCTCACTCTGTTGCTCAGGCTAGAGTTCTGTGGCGTCAGCCTAGCTCACACCAACCTCAAACTCCTGGGCTTGAGCAATCCTCCTGCCTCAGCCTCCCAAGTGGCTGGGACTACAAGCATGCACCACCATTCCCAGCTAATTTTTTCTATATATTTTTAGTTGTCCAGCTAATTTCTTTCTGTTTTTTTAGTAGAGACAGGGTCTCGCTCTTACTCAGGCTGGTCTCAAACTCCTGAGCTCAAATGATCCTCCCGCCTCAACCTCCCAGAGTGCTAGGATTACAGGCGTGAGCCACCATGCCTGGCCTTATTATTTTTTTTTTAATAAAGACGGGGTCTCAGTCTTTCTCAGGCTGGTCTCAAACTCGTGACCTCAAGCAATCCTTCCACCTCACCTCCTAGAGTGCTAGAATTACAGGTGTGAGCCACCTCGCCCAGCTTTTATTATTGTTTTTAAATTTTCTAAAGATAATGCTCACTATTGTTGTACCCAAGGCAACGCCCTCTCCTCAGTACTCTACCAATGACTGAAACCTCTTTTCTTCCAGGGAAATCATCCCTACTTCAAAAAGTGAAAACAGTTCACATTGAGTGTCTGCTGTGTGTCACATACTATCGTAAGAGCTGTGTATGTCTAAGCTCATTGAGTTCCCACAAGTCTATATAGGCAGATACTGTTATTCCTCCCATTTTACAGATGAGAAAGCTGATGCATTCAGAAGCTTATATAATGTATGTGGAAGTACTTTGCAAACTGCAAGCTCAGAACAAATATTACTGCCAACCGGGGTTAGCAGTAATAACAGTGAAGATTTAACGTACTTGTTCACTACCATGGACCAGAAATACCAGGGGGAACCGAGAAGGTAGACGTTTATGTGGCTGTTAACAACCTGCACAAAATATCGCAGCCAAACCCAACAGCACCAATGTCATGTTACCAAAATGGAACCTGTGAAGATAGCCAAGTGGTGTGATCACATGTCCCCATGCCAAGCAGCTGGCTGCCAGAGAAACTCTCAGCTGGCAGTCATGCTGGGACAACTGTGCCATTGCCGAGAAATGGCCTCGGTGTCCACCAGCCCCCTGAGAGCCCAGCAGTCCCCAGCCTCCGCCCCCGAGCCAGGTTACACCAGGATTGTTGGCAGACGACACAATGCAAGAGGCAGGCGACCACAGAGCTACCTGCAGAGATGCCTGCCGGGACCCCTGGGCTAAGTATGAGGTGCTCTGGAAAACCCATGAGCCACAGCCCCCACCGCAATGACACAGATAAATAAAAAGAATAAAGCCGCTCTTTACAAAAGCACACTGAGTGAGCACGTAGGGTTGGGTTGACTGCTTGTATCTTTTCCCTCATCTTTCATTTATGAAATGTATGGCCCCCAAAGGCACTGCTCTCTGCCCACTCATGAGTAATGCGTACACAGACAGTTCCTTAGCTGCAATGGTGTCCAGAGGCTGTCACAAAAGGGATCAGAGTTAGAGGCCCCAGGCTACCCACAGCCGACCCTGGAAGCAGCTTGACAATTCTCAAAAGGGGCCCTCCTGGAAGGTCATGCAGGCCACCCTTCCATCCAGCACCAGCACTTGTAGCCTCTGTTGCATGCCTCAAAGGATGGGGCACTCACTGCTGCTTAAAACAGCTTGAGGACTTCTCTGATGGTGAGAAAGGTGGACTGTTGGCCAACCCCTCCATGCTGTCCCATGCCCATATTCAAGCCAGAGCTGTGGCTGGGAATGCCGAGCAAAGACCATACCACCCACCACGACCCATCCTCCCCAATCAGAACCAACCTCTCATGTGGCTCCTGCCCTTGTTTGCAGCACGCACAACTCTGTCTGTGCTTCAGCCTGTTTTATTACTCTGTCTCCCTCACGTAACTGTGAGCTCCTTGAAGACACAAACTGAGTTTTCTCCTCGATGCCTGACCCAAATTGATGCTTCAAAATCCTTTTGTTCAAAATGCAATTCTTTAACAACATTGCCCAAGCTCCCTCTGCCCTTCAACTTGTATGCAGGACACACCTCACAGAGTATCACCTCACTTGCCCCTCCCATACCCTCACCGAAATGCAGTTCCCAGCCTCACTCCACCCCTAGAGAAATTGAGCTCAAAGCGATGGTTCTAGGATCTCAGGGCAGCTTTCTAATCCAATCCTCTGGTCTTGTGGTTTTCAGTCTTGGTCATGCATCAGAAGCCTCTGGAGGGCTTCTTAAGACACAAATTACTAGACCCACCCTCTGAGTTTCTTCCTTTCTTTCTTTCTTTCTCTCTCTCTCTCTGTCTCTCTCTCTCTTCTTTCTTTCTTTCTTTCTTACAGAATCTTGCTCTGTCACCTGGGCTAGAACGCCATGGCATCAGTCTAACTCTCAGCAACTTTAAACTCCTGGGCTGGAGCGATCCTCCTGCCTCAGCCTCCTGAGTAGCTGGGACTACAGTTGCATGCCACGAAGCCCAGCTAATTTTTTTATTTTTAGTAGAGATGGGGTCTCACTCTGGTTCAGGCTGGTCTCAAACTCCTGAACTCAGCCTGGAGAAGTCATCCTCCTGCCTCAGCCTCCTAAGTAGCTGGGACCATGGGCACATGCTACCACACCCAGCTAATTTTTAAAAATGTTTTGTAGAGATGGGGTCTCACTTGTTGCCCAGGCTAGTCTGGAACACCTAGCTTCAGGCAATCCTCCCGCCTCGGCCTGCCAAAGTGCTAGAATTATAGGCGTGAGTCACTGCGTCTGGGCAATCTGCCTTTTCTTACCATCCAACATCCACAAGCTGTTTCAAGCAACATTGAGTGCCCTATCTTTGGAGGAATGCAAGCAGAGAAACAAGACGGTTGCATACACACCCAGCATCTCCGCTCATGGTTTATACCTCCAACAACAAGATACTCACAACTCGTCGAGTTAGAGTACCCAATCCTCAGTCATTTCTTATATTAAGTGACTTCTCACCTCCTACCTAGGGTTGCCAGATAAAATACGAGATGCCTAGATAAATTTGAATTTCACATAAATAATGTACAATTTTTTGGCATGTCTCACGCAAATATAGTTATTTTTATTTGCCAAATCTGGCAACTCTACGTTCCCACCCATGAGGTCTGCAGGTGCTTGAGCCAAGTTCCTGCCAACACTGGAGCAGCCAGCAAGCCTCAATCTCAGACGAAGCTGCGTCCTCCACTTCACCAAACTCAAGTTAGCCAAAGCCAAGTGCAAAGAGTCGGCCCCAGGAAATATGCTTTGTCGGAGCTGCACTTAGAGCCTGGGTTTTAATAGGTAATCTAGGGTTTGGTCCCTGCCAGGAAAATGACCACATACCTGGGCCTCCTAGATGTGGCCCTCCTTGCCCTGGAAGTGGATTTATGCCGGAACCCTACTAGACTGTCACCACCTGGTCATCCACCCATGACAACAACATAGGTAAGTGTCAGAGCCAGGACAAAAACCCACTGCTTCTGATTGCCATGCTAGAGTCTATTCACTAATTCAAGAATCATTTCCTAAGAGGTAACCCTGGGATCCTGGCATATAGGTGCTAAGTGGTAAAGGAAACTTCCTGTGCAAGTCTCGTCCATGCAAACTCCAAACAGTACAGTCAGAAGAGTCCTGCCCATTTCATGGTGCTCCCCTTAGAGACGGTCTGGCCCAACCACATCACAGAGGACCAGAGAGAGAAGAGGCTTGCCCAGTCTCCAATTCAAGTTGACAGCAGAGCTAGACAAGAACCTAAGTCTACCAACCTTAGCTCAGATCTTGTCCCACCCTTCCAGGACCTCTTCCAACCAAAAGGAACAACTGGAAAATTAAAACCACAGAAATGTACCATTTCCCCCCCATGGAACTATCAACAATAAAAAAATTCTGACAATATCAAGTGTTGGAGAGAATGTAGAAACATTGTATTCTCCTACAGTGCTAGAAGGAACACAAACCCCTAGAGCAAACTTGGAGAGAATTCAGCAATACCTAGTAAAATTGAAAGTTCATGTACTATACAATATAATGACCTCACTCTAGTGACATGCCCCCATGGGAACTCTCCAACGAGAGCCAGTGAGATCCAGGGCAAGGATGCCGATGACGGCATTATTTGCTATGCTGAAAAATTGGAAACAATCTAAATATGCAACAAGACAGAAAACAGAAACAAGATATGGTCTATGCACGTAACAGAATTCCTTGTTAGCATCAATAGATGAGAGCTAAATGTATCAATAAGAACAGAGGTCGAAAGTGGCCTTATGTGAAAAGCAAGGTGTTAAGAGACCCAGAACAAATTTGTTTATACAAATTTGTAATGTTAAAAGGCATTCCCACAAATAATACCATATATTCATTATTTGTGATATGTTTTATGTATATATGTATATATACACAGAGAAAATACAAAGGTTTCCCAAGAAAGTACTTAAAAGGGATAGCTATTCGTGAAAGTCATGATAGTGGTTGACTCTGGAAAGGGATAAAGAAAAAAATTTTAGGGTGTCAATCAAAGGGTGCTTCAAGTTTATCTGTAATGTTTTATCTCTTTTATTAAAAATATACTTTAAGTAAATATAACAAAATGTACATAGTTATCATCCCAGTGGTGGGCATGCGAATTCACACTTTTATCTTTTTCTTTGAACTTCAAGAAGAAAAATAAAGTGGCTATTCTGCAGGGCTGCTCTCTGGGGCCCCCAGAGCCCACGTGACGGACCAAATAGTGTTTCCTGGATTTCAATAATTCATCACCTGAGTAGGGCCGTGAGTGCGGAAGAATGCATCCCATGCAGGCCAAAACCTCCCTCCCTCCGTCCTGGTGGAGATGACCTTGGGTTCGAATGAAAGGGGAGAGGGTTTAATGCACCAGGTGCTTCTCCCAATCTACTTTAGAGAGGTGGAAGGGAACTCTCGCCTGGTTCAATAATTTATCAGAACTTAGGCTTGATGAGATGGAGAATCTTCCAGAATCATAAGCTGTGAGTCCAGCAACAAGGCTCCATGACGTGACCCCTCTCCTCCTGGTTTGAGGTGAGGGGCTCACCCCAAGGATATCCTCATCCCGAGGGTAGGAAGGGAGACATAATCCCTACTGGTGTGAGAGATAAAACCGGAATGTGCACAGAAATCACATGGGCGTCCTGTTGAAACGCAGATCCTGATTCTGTAGGTCTGGGTGGGGCAAGGCGGGCAGGGGCATGCCAAGGTGCCACTTTCCTATCAAGATTCCAGGTGCCGCATGGTGGCTCATGCCTATAATCTTAGCACTCTGGGAGGCCAAGGCAGGAGGATCGCTTAAGGTCAGGAGTTTGAAACCAGCCTGAGCAAGAGCGAGACCCCGTCTCTACTAAAAATAGAAAAAGAATTAAATTGGACAACTAAAAATATATAGAAAAAATTAGCCGGGCATGGTGGCGCATGCCTGTAGTCCCAGCTACTTGGGAGGCTGAGGCAGAAGGATTGCTTGAGCCCAGGAGTATGAGGTTGCTGTAAGCTAGGCTGACGCCACAGCACTCTAGCCAGGGCAACAGTGTTATACTCTTTCTCAGAAAAAAAAAAAAAAAGCAGGAGTGTTGACAGTATCTGATGGTATTAGGGTCAGGAGAACCAGAAATACCTAACTCCTGACCTGTCCATCCCAAGGGAGATGGTAGAAATACTTATATTTTGGTCACAGAGGGGTACACAATTGTCAAAACCCCTCACACTTCAGATCTGTTGCATTTTATTGTATGTAAATGATACCTGAGTAAAAATTATCTAAATATCTAAAACAAAACAAAATGAGCTTGGTGCACCCACTCCCCTAAATCCTATTCTAAATCATGACATCTTGCCACCCACTAGTTGGCCAGGAGGAAACAGACCCCCGTGAGCTGTCCAGCTGTAAGGAGGAAGACACTGAACCTGAATCTCCAGCCTGGGTGCACACCCTTCACACACACAGTGGCCGTACCCACTAGTGAACACAGCCCTGCTGCAGGGCCTTGAATTTGCCCCATTTAGTGACTCTTCCTCTTTGCAGGGGGAAATCTAAAACTGAAGTGGGCAGAGGGGTGAAGTGTTTCTTCTCTCGCTGCAGAGGTCATCTTAACAGGACAATGTATTGTTAGGATACAGAGTTCCATCTAAATAACCCATTGGTTATTTTGTTTATGTCTTTATATCCTTAGTTAATTTTTATCCACTTGATCCATCTTGGAACAAGAACATTCAATTAAAACCCCCTATTGATTAAAAAAAAAAAATAGGGCAGTGTAACTACTGGGAGGCTGTGTGGCCGAGGGAAGTGTCAACAAACTCTGTCCTTATTATTGTCCCTTTCCTGCCTTTCCAGGGGCTCCAGCCCTTCCCACGCTGAGCTTAGCCCCAGCCTCTGTTTCCCCTCGAGGCATCCTCCTAGACGGAGTCCAGATTCACTGAATACAAGCCTCTCCCCAGCTCTGATTCTTCCCTGGTCCTACCTCCTCCAGCACTCTGCAAACAGCAGACCAGTGGCTTACAAGCCTTAGCGTGCAACACGATCACCCAAGAACCCGTTAGAGCATAGAGGCTGTGTCTCACCCCCACAGTTTCTGGTTCAGTAGGTCTGGGGTGGAGCCTGAAAATTTTCATTTCTAACAAGTTGCCAGTGACGCTGCTGCTGGCCCTGGGACCACACTTTGAGAACCATCACGTCAGACTCCCAAGAAATATTTGCTAAATGGATAAATTAACCAGCACTAGAAGTAGAGTCAGGCTGGAGCTCTTGGCCTATTCTGGAATCCTCTCAAACAGACACTTTTTAGATAAAGCTTTCTTCCTTTCTGAGAACCAACTCACTCATTTTTAAAATGGGGGTAACGACACCGACCTCATAGGGTTGGTGTGGATCTAGGAAGTCTTCCTGAGAACTGGAACCTACTCTGCCCTCCAAATCTATGACCCCCAAATCCACAAAGGTTTAGTTCCCTCTGGACTGCTCCAGCCATAAGCACTCATGGAACACTCCAGAGCAAACGGCCTCATATGGGAGGGTGTGCACATTCCCTCAAGACATTTCTGCCTTCAACCTCGTGCTACATCCTAGGGCTTCCGAGAAGCGGGAGACAGTCGTTCCCAGGCTGGTGAGGAGACAGATGTGGGAAGATGAGTTGATGCACACGTGGTCAATGCAGGGACAAAGCATGGAGCCCAGAGCCACCAACTCTGCTGGGGAAGATTCCAGAAAGGCTCCTGCTGGCGGCGATGCATGAACCGAAGACTGAAGGATGAGCTAGGGTCTGTCCAGTGCACCAAACACCCGGCTTCCTCTAGCAGCCCATAAATGACTAAGCGCCCAGGAACTTGCTCTGTCCTTCAGAGCAGAGATCTGCACACACAGCAGGTGCTCAAAAACGTGTCATTGTTGGATTAATAGGCCCAGCTCCTGCAGTCCCTCCCAGGAACAATGACTTGTTTGATCCGTGGACTGAGAAACCAAAAAGGCCACTCAGTAGATTGCCCTGCTCTGATGAATGAAACCTATGTTAATTAAGACAGCAAAGCGGGTGATCCCTTCCTATGTGCAAAATGAATTCTCTAGTTAAAACAAAATTAAAGGGGGAAAGGCCCCCCTACTCATGTCAAGGCTCTGCCTCTAGCTCAGCCATCACCTGGCTGCCACCTGCCCCCACCTGAACCACCTCTGGGCCATTGGGCCACCATCATTGGCTCCTTGAAGCCTGGGATCCCAAACAGCTCTTACATTATCCCTATCTGAAAAAACTTCTAAACCATTCCCAGCACCCAATTCCTACCCAAGTCCCAGGAGACATGAGGGAAGACAGAGAATCTTTTCTGGAATCGGGCAGATGGGCCTGAGTTTAAATCCTAGCAGTGTCATTTATGAGCCATGTGCTCCAAGGCCAGTTAACGCAACTGCAGGGTCTCAGCTTCCTCATCTGTGAAATGGGGATAAAATGCTCCCCTCTCAAGAGTGTGGTGATGGTTTAAGGACAGCAGGCAAGTAAAGACCTCAGCTCCCAGGTGGACAGCCCGTGGGATCTGGGCAGCACAGAGAGGACCATGTGTGAAGGGACGGTGCTTGTTCAGCAGGATCTTCCTGCAGCTTCTGTCTCCTGCCCTGCTGCAGAGCGCTGGGAGAAGCGTGAAGGCCCGCGTCTTCTCAGCCATTCTCTTCGTGACTCAGCCTTGAGCAGTAAGCTTGCAAATACCCCACGCCAAGCCTGCTTCTGGTGACATTTCAAATCTGGAGCATCTTTCACATCCCCCTCCCAGGCTGTGCCTGGTCAGCATCCACCACTTAAGAACTTCAGGGAGCATTTCTATCTTCCTTTTCAAGGGTCCTTATTCATATCTCTCATGGGAATAGCACTTTACAGTTTATAGAGCACTGACACATGGCTAATCTTACTTAATCCTCCCAGCCATCCTGCCAAGGAGGAAACTAACACTCAAATGATTGCCCAAGATCACCCAGCTGGCAAGTGGCAGAGCTGGGATTTGAACCTAGGACTTCCTGACTCAGCCGCCTTGCCTTTTGTACTCACCCATTTATGATGCAAACAGGGACACACTGAGGCCACTGTTCTCTTGGCCTTTGGATCCATCCTCAGCACCACACAAGAGCTGGGCCAGACATTGGCAATGCCCCGGAACTCTCCAGCACCCACTTGACTGCCCACAGCCCTGCAGTCCAGCCGGTGGGGCCAGGTCCCTGTCCTCAGGCAAGGCAGCTGAACCTGCCTGGACAGACTCCCTACAGAGCCCGACCTCAGCACCAGGGGCTGCCCACAGTGCAGTGGCTCTGGTCATTGTCACCTTCGCCCCACCAGGTCAGCCTCTGGGTTGACAGACAGACAGACCTGGATTTCTGCCCCACCGACCTCCAGAATGAACGACACCACTGAAGGGGCCAAGAACGGCACCTGCCACACTGTCCCTGCCTCCTGGCTTTGCCTGCCTGACCCACTGTCCCCAACTCCCTCCTCCCAGACCCCCACCCACCGTCGTCTCTGGACCACCCCCCTTTCAAGCAAACATATTCACCCTCATGCTTAACCAGTTCCCCAAATGCTCAGCACCTGCACCTTCTGTCGCAACTGAAGCTCTCTGTGCCCCCCAAGCCCCACCCCCCCCACCCTTTCCATCTGAAGCTGCTCTCCCTCCCCCTCCCCAAGCCCCTACGTCAAGGTCCAAATTTGCAGCGAGCATCTTCTCTGTTCCTCACTGACACCCGCCTGGCTCCCTCGCCTCAGGTGAAGCTGTGTCTTCAAGCCCTCTTCTCCTGTCCTTGTCCTTCTCCCTCCTCCTGAACACCCTCCCGCCACCCCTGAGCTCTGTCTCCCTCGCTACCCTGGCACCTTCTAGAGCAGCGATTCTCGACCTCAGCACCACTGACATCATGAGCCCGATCACTGTTTGTGGTGGAGCCATCCTGCACTCTGTAGGTTACTGAGAGCATCCCTGTCTCCACCCATTAGGTGCCAGCAGCACCACACACACCCCTCAGTTGTGACAATGTCCCCAGATGTTGTCCAATGTCATGCAGAGGGACAGCATCACCCTTGGTGGAGAAGCACTGGTCTAGAACAACGTCAGCCTCCATCCGGACCCCAGGCCCAGCACCCTTGACCACCAGCCCGCCAGTGACAGTCACTTCACTAGGCTTCACCCTCTCTGGGTGCAGCCCTCTGGCCTCTTCCCTGCCCAAGGCCACCCAGGAAGCAGGGGGAAGGGTGAGTCAGGATCCATGCAGACTGGCTCCCTGCCTACGCTTTAACCCACTGAGCTCAGCCATCACTCAGTCTGTGTCCTTCATTGCACCCCCCATCTGTAACTGAATCATTATTTATTAACACTTCTCCCCTCTGCCTACCATCCTGCCTGCCTCCCCCACTAGGCTATAAACTCCTAAGAGCAGGAACTTGACTACTTTCTTCACCATTCTCTTCCTTACACTAGCAGAGGGCCTGGCACAGAAAACATTTATGGAAGGAGGGAGGGAAGGGGAAAAGAGAGGAAAGAGGGAAGGAAGAAAAGAGAAGGAAAGAGAGAAGAAAGGACAAAAAGAAAGGAAAAGGTTTTGGAAGAAAGGGCAGAACTTTGCAGAAGAGAGGAGGTATTGGCCAGATGAGGCAACAAGAGTCAAACACAACACCCGTGTCATGGAATAATCTGCAGCTAATGAAAGGGATAAGGTATCGGTACCTCTGCACCCACTGACATGCAAGCATCCCTAATAAAATAAACCAGCTCTATGCCCGTCTGTGTATTTGTGCCCAAAGACATATCTGAAAGCATGCTCGCCAAATGGTGGCAGATCCTTATCTCTGATAAAAGTTGACATTTCAGGGGGATTTTGCTTTCCTTTTTACTTTAGTTTCCTACAATAAGAATGCATTATCTTTCCAATGTGGAAAATGTAGAAATCATGTTTTCAAAGAATATATTGTAAGATGGGAAAAGAAAAGTCTCATGATAAAATGTTAGATGGAAATGAGATACATAAAGAAGATGCTTTCGATGCACAGTATATATCTCAATTAAAGCAATTTTTAACATTTCATATGGAAGTACTAAAAAGATCAGAAGGAAATCCACCACGTCAACAACAACAATTCTGACGGGTGGCAGGGCAGAGATAGGATCATTTCTCCTTGATACTTGTCTTTATTTTCCAAATCTTCTAGAGCAGCACTGTCCAAGTTGATGGTAAGTAGCCACTGGCTGCCCATGGCTATAGACACTTGAGATGTGGCTTATAAGACCAAGGACCTGAAATTTGTATTTTATTCTATTAATTGAAATTGAAATAGCCTCATGTGTCTAGTGGCTACTGTATTTGAGAGCAGTGCTCTAGAAGAAACAAATATTTTCCTACTTCAAGAGAGAGTGCTAGATGTGATTTTTTAAATAATAAATAAAAACTCAGAACAGAAAATCCGAACGCTGCCCCGGTGTCTGGTCCAGTGCTAGCCCAACACCGCGTTTTACATCCGTTTCTTGTAAGATGTGAATGCCCCATCCAAACTTTCTTGGCAGATGTATCCTTTTTTTACACTTTCTAAAAAACTAAAAGATGATTTCTTCATTTCTTATTCAGTTTTTTGAAAGGGAGGCAGAGTCAATGAATCCACACATATTCCAGAAGCTGACTTCCTTAGACCTTAACAGAAGGTACTTAAGTGCACAGATGTTTGCTGGTTTTATAAGCAGGCCTTGCTGGGTATGAAAAAACATTCCCCCTAATTTTTTGCTCAATTTGTTTTAGGTTGGTAATGAAATCTGTGAATATGCGCTCCCTTTCTTCAGGAAAAATGGAATTTTGATCTCTTTTAAAAATCAGAACGCAACGGGATAATGGAGAAATCAGTCTCAATAGCACATTTCTTGTTCGTTTCAGCGCTGCGGCATAAACACGATGATGCTACGCTTTCGAGGCCTTTGAGGTTTTTGCCACAAGCGTAGCAGCTCAGGTGCGTTCCTGCCTAGTGTGTGCTTCTTTGGTAGATTTCTGTCAACAAATTGCATGTCTGCTCTTTTGAAATAAAATCACGAAGTTGTTAACATCTTTATACAAAGACCGCCCCATTCTGTTTGCCCTGGGGAAGGAGACTTTGAACTAATCCCCTCGTCCGCTCCCGGAGTCAAAGAGCTGAAGGAGCCATGGGAAACGCTCATTTATTCAGTTCTTAATGGGGGCCAAGTGCAGCCACCACAAAAGAGGCTGGCATATGTATCCCCTCATGGTCCAGGGGCCAGCGTGGAGAGCAGAGAGGGGACCGCTTGGCCTCTGGTTCCACAAAGTAAATGAGAATAACATAAATCATTGAACATTCGTGTTATCTTCACCACCGTAATGTATGCACCTTGTAGATTCTGCATCCCAACATGCAGAACAGGCCAGTCAAAGAAAATGCCCCCGAATCTCGCCACCCAGAGACAAAAGCCATCCACTTCTGGACAGCATTCTTCCAGATCTCTCTCGGTTCCAGTGGTTCTCAACGAGGGGCAATTTTGTCCCGCAGGGGACATTTGGCAATGCCTGGAGACAAATTTGGTTGTCACAGCTGGGAGGGGGTGCTACTGGCAATTTAGTGGGTAGAGGCCAGTGATGCTTCTAATCAGCCTGCACTACAAAGGATGACAGTCCCCTATCCCCACTACAGAGAATCATCCAGCTCAAATGTCAGCAATGCTGAGGCCAAGAAACCCTGCTGTAGGCATATGGCTGTACAGGCCTGTGATCATTACATAACTCATTTCACACTCTGCCAGCTGTTGACCATCCTGCAAGAAAACACATATTGCTTGTCTGCTGTGGTCAAGCACTGCTCATTCCTTAAAGAGGGCCTCATTTAGTTTTTACCAGAACTCTGTAAGAGGAGGAATTGTTACAGATTTTATGGATGAAGAGCCTGAGGTTCAGAGAGGCGAAGCGTCTTGCCAAAGGTTGCACAGAAGTTATTCCTGGTGCTGAGACCAGAGTACAGGTCTGAGGGATTCCAAACTGCCTTTCCTGCTGTGTGCCCAACTCCTCCCTTTCACCCCAGGACCCAGTTTACAAAGGGCAATGAGGGCCCTGAGTAAGACTCTTGAGCTCCATTTCCGGAACCCGAGGGAGGCAGGGCTTTAGTCTGTGTGTTCATTTTTCCAGTCACTCTGTGATTGAAGTCCTCTCCATAGCATAATTTATATTTTTGTCAATTTGATCTGTCAAGAATTAAACAAATACTTTCAAGTTCCTCACTAATCACTTTTCCATTCACTTCTCAACTTTTTTCCTATACATATTTATATGCTACACGACATGCATAACTGTTATATCTGGGTTGTGAATTACATCCTCCATCAGTTTAAGTGATCCTCTTGGTCTCATTTAATCACGTCTGCCCTGCATCCCTTCCTCTGACAGGAGTGTTTGGCTCCTGCCTCTTTCTTGTTTGCGTTTGGCTGGTGCATTTGTAACGATTCTGCCTTAATTATTTCATTCCGGGCTTGTGCTTTGAAGTCGGCATATGGCTGAATTTGGACTGGATTCACCCAACCTGAGCGTCATTTTCTTTTCATGCGTGTGTGTGTGTGTGTGTGTGTTAATTTACATATGCCTCCATAACAGATCTCTTTGGTCTTAATTCCATTTTCTTGTTTTATGTTTTATAGGCTTCCATGTTCTTATTTTCTCATTTTTTCCTGCCTTCTGTTCATCTAGTAAACAGAATGTTTTTAGTTCTACTGGTGACTATTTTTATATCTTTAGGTAACATGCTTTAACTTATATGTTTGAAGTTTTCATCTTCAAAAAACAAAAACAAAATAGCTGTTGACCACCCTTGTGAATGAGAAGGGAATCAGTGCCCTTCCTCACTCACTCTCCACCCCCATCTTCTGGTTTTCAATGATACGCTCGTGGAATTTTTGGCTCAGTCTTTGACATTTTGGGATCATTTCATTACATATATTTTGCTTTAAGAATTATAATGGCTACCTTCTGTTTTATAATTTTTCCATGGTTATTTAAAATTTATATATGAATAGTCTCAGAGCGTACCACCACTTTCGTTTCCAGAAATGCTAGATGCTTTTCTTGTGAATTCTTTGTTTTAATTTATCTCTTGGTTAACTGAAGTACATTTTTAAGTATTTCCTCACCAAGAATGATACATGGATGATGTATTTCCTAAATCCTTGCATATTTCAGTCACATGTGATATTAACTTTGATGAAATGTTGGATCCTACTCTTTTTACTTCCATTGTCTTCCTTGCTTCATCTTCTTCTAAAAATCTAATGTCAAAAGTTAAAAAGCTGGCCGGGCGTGGTGGCTCATGCCTGTAATCCTAGCACTCTGGGAGGCCGAGGCGGGAGGATCGCTCAAGGTCAGGAGTTCGAAACCAGCCTGAGGAGCAAGACCCCGTCTCTACTAAAAATAGAGAGAAATTAATTGGCCAACTAAAATATATATAGAAAAAAATTAGCCGGGCATGATGACACACGCCTGTAGTCCCAGCTACTCGGGAGACTGAGGCAGAAGGATCGCTTGAGCCCAGGAGTTTGAGGTTGCTGTGAGCGAGGCTGAGGCCATGGCACTCTAGCCCTGGCAACAGAGTGAGACTCTGTCTCAAAAAAAAAAAAAAGTTAAAAGCTGAGGCCATCTGATTTTTATTTTCTTTGAAGACAACCTGTTTCTTCTGCCTGAATTTTCATCCGACTCTTTTTCCTTGAAATGTAATAGTTTCATCAGAATGTATATCTCATTATTCGTTCTTTTCCCTGCCTTAAATTTGCTTGGTAACCCTTTTCACGCTGAACGTTCATATCTATGGTCACTTTAGGAATGTTTTCTTCTACTCTCCCTTTGAATATTCTTTCTGTTGTATTTGTTCTATTTCTGACAGTCCAAGAACACAAATTACCCTCACATCGGTTCCACGTTTCCCTCTTCTCCACATGTGGTCAGTGTATCAGTCAGGATCCAGCCAGGGTACAAAAATAATTGAATGTAAATTATTGGTCACTAGCTATAAAATTGTTAACTATGTACTGAAAAGGCAAAAAGAGGACACTAAGTATAATAGAGACCGAAACTGCAAGGAGAAACTACCACCCTGAGGCTAGGGAAACAAAAGAAAGAAGTTGGTATTATTAAACTTAGAATATTAGAGGAAGGGCTCTGCAAAGCTAAAAATCAGACCTGAATAGGGGCCACTTCTCAGCTGTGCTGGTGTCTCTGGGCTCAGAGGTAAGATCCCAGGAGACTGGGACCAGGACCTACTGATCCTGTGCTCCAAGCTAAGCATTTAACATCCCCTTGCCAAGGCCTGGAACAGTGGCAGGTCCTATGCAAAGATACTTCTAAGCCAGTTTCAACCTTGTCTGAAGGTTGTCCTAGTTTTCAACCTTGCCTGCACGTTGGAATCACCTGGAAAATTTTTTAAACTACGGATGCCTTGATCCCACCCCTTGAGACCCTGAGTTAATTGGTTTGGGATGCTGCCTGAACATTGAAAGTTTTAAAAAGTTCCCTAGGGGTTCCAATGTGTAACCAAGATTGGGGACCACTGGCCTAGAATGATCTCTACATAAGACCTGTTACCACCTCTGAGAACAAGGAAGAGGTCAGTGTCCACCTTGATTTTATATTATAATGATAATGGCATGAGAAAGTTTTTTTTTTAAGTGGTGATACCCTCCTTTCCCCCAGAGGTTCTGATTTAATTCATTTGAGTTGAGGTCAACATTGGGATTTTAAGTCCCAGAGGATTCTAATGCACAGCCAGAGTTTAGGTAAAGACCCAGAGCATATACGTCCCCATCAGAGAGTTGTGATGAGTGGATGCCAGACAGCATAAGGAGGTAAAAATTGCAAGCATTATGTCGACATCAAGAAGACTAGGTTGGTTGGTGGGAGAAGTCTGACAATTAGAAGACTTTCATGGAGGTGGGGGAGGAGGGACTCATCACCATGAGATGTCAGAAATGGAGAGAAAAACAGAAGGCCTCTCTCTCTGTCTCTCTCACACGCACACACATGTTCATTTGCTCTGCGGTGGAGAAAACAGCATTAGAAGAAAGTTATGAATATAAATTGAAAACATAAATTTCGATTTTCTTTGATATAGTGGTTGGGTGCCTTTGGGCTTCATTGTCCTAGGGCAGCAGTTCTCAAAGTGTAGTCCCTGAACCAGAGGCATCAACATCACCTGGAAACATTTCACAAATGCAGTTCTTGGACCCCACCCCAGAACCACTGAGCCAGAAACTCTGGAGGTAGGTTTAGCCATCTGTGTTTCAGGAAGCCCTCCAGGCGATTCTGGTGCATGCTCAAATTTGAGGTCCACTGGCCAAAGCAGTGGCATCTGGAAAAGTCACATCAGGAAAAAAAAAACACTAAAAGATCCATCTTTCCCTCTGCCCCAGGAGCTCCTTCAGTAGATAACTGCAGAGAATAGCCCACCTTCCCTCTGGCAAACCAACTACATCACCATAGCAACACAGCTACTCCTGGTGGGTCTCAGATGTTCACCATGAGAACATCTTTCCTTAATAAACTGGGAAGTTTGTATGTTAAATCAGACTCTCATGCCCTTTGTCACTTTGCCTGCCTGTGACAATGAGTACCATCTCTTTGCCTTTTTCTTCAGCATGTTAAGAACTTATTTTTGTCTCAACTCACTTTACTCTCTAAAATCAGTGCAAAGTCCTCCCAGATTTTGACAGTGGGTCACCTGATGGTCTTAGCTTTTGCCTACTGCTGTGAATTTTTTTCTTTAGTGAGGCTTTCATGAATGCCTTCCAAGGTCGGTGGCATTAGCTTTTTGGATGTCCACATTGGACTATTGACACTGATTGAGCTCAGAGTAAACTGAAGCTACCATTTTCCATGAGAAATGTTAAGTCACATCTTCTCCCATCTTTCATCTAAGCTGTTGATATTTTGCACCCAAGCATACAATCTCATCTCATCTTGTGATATTTTAGCATGTCATTGCTAAAATATCATCCGTTATTTATTGTTGAGTAACAAATCACTCTACAACTTAAAGTAACTGTGATTTATTTGCTCATGTTTCTGCAGTTTGGGCTGGGCTCAGCTGGACAGTTCTTCTGCTGGTCCTGCCTGGAATCATTCATGGGGTTGTAGTCATCTTGCAGCTCAGCGAGGACTGGAGAGTCTCAGATTACCTCACTCACGTGTCTGGGGCCTTGGTGCTGGCTGTTGGCTGGGATTTTCTTTCTACAGAGACTCTCGTCACTTAATAGTCTAGCA
>CAUYRT010011029.1:0-34259 GCA_963574885.1 Lepilemur ruficaudatus | reverse complement strand
CACTATGTATGTACTCTATGGACTACTTTGACAGAGCAGGTTTTTGAATGTAACAAGATAAGTCAACTTGAGTGGTAATACATTTTGGGAAATCAGCTCACTACAAATTGTGACTGTAAACATTGTACTGTAAATGCTTTGAAGTTTTCCCCCAATAAAATTTTTGGAAGAAAAAAAAAAAAAAAGTCAGCTTTCAGCCAAGTGCCTCTCCAAAATTGTAAGCTTCTGTAATAGATATTACTGTGTAAATTAGATTAAATTTCAACTTCTGTGTTAGTCTCAATTTTCAGTTATGATGGTTTTTTATCTATAATAAACATTAATGAAAAATTGACTGTCTTTATTTACAATAATTTGATGGTATTTTCCAAAATAGCTAGAAGAGAATAATTCAAATGTTTCTAGCATAAAGAAAAGGCAAGTATTTAAGGTAACGAATATCTCAGTTACACTGATTTGATCTTTACAAATTACATGAATGTATTAAATCATTACAGTTGCCCCCAAAATATGTATACTTACTATGTATCAAAAAAATTCAAAGAATAATTTGATACTAAAGAATGAATTTTAAGATGGAAAAATAAGAGAATCTAACAATATGTACTGAAGGATATGCTTGCTGACATTCTTATGTTAGCGAAAGAATTATAAAAGAAACCTAGTATTTCTCAATCCTAGGAAAAAGAGTGCAGTGGAAATTTACCTTTGATGCTCTTCCACCTTCTCCACCAGTACTCACTTTCTTGATTTCTTTCTGTCTCTCTCTTCAAAGAGATATCCTTTATATTAGAGTTGGAAAATGAACATGCAATTCTTCCTCACACCAGGTTGTTCTTTACCAAGATGGTTTTATTTTAATAGGCTTCTCTTAAAATTCTGGTGCAGTCAGTATCTACGGTGTATGAATGAATAATGGCAAACAAAGTCCAGGTCCTATGACATGCCACAAAGCATCTTTGAAACTCTGAAACATGAACCCAGGTTTGCTTCCAAAATCGGTTCATAAGGTCAGCATTGCAGCCTATATACACGGTCAATAGCTCCTGCTACCTGGATGATAAGAGAAGTCACATAGAAACTGAGAGTAGGCTATTGTTTTCTGATTATTTCCACGTCTATTTATTCTCAGTTATGTTTGCAGTCCATAGCTCTGCTTCAGAAAGTTTAGAAAAATCAAAACACAATTAATAGGAACAATAAAGTGTAAAACTTTTATTCCACTTTTAAATTCAATGACTAATTTTAACTACCATCCTTGTATCTCAACTGGTTAATTGTATTTATTTTTTTATATTCCTGTTACTGGTTTCATTATATTTATTATCCCTTAAAATTGCCTGTAACCTACAGTAGAGTATCTTCAGAAATTAGCCAATTAAACAAAGGCACAGACCATTAAGTAACTTAATTGTTTGTTCAATGGACTTTGCCAGTTTATTTCAGATTATTCTATTTTAAAAAATCACTTAGATGTATGGCCCACATGTAAACTCCTTCTGCCTGATCTCAACTGGAAGCTATACTCTGTTATTATAACTCTTCAACATCATCTTTGATTACTGTTGATAATGGTTTCCTCCTTTTGGCTTTAAACTGAGCTCCCCCAGAAAAGTCTCCCTTGTATCTTCACCTTTATTAGTAATGTAAAGAATCGACTCTCTCTCTCTCTTTCTCTCTCTTAAATTGCATTGGATTAGATTCCTCAGCTGAGCCTTAAGTGCTACTCAGCAATTCTTTTATTTAACTCTAATTGATTCCCTATTGCACTTGCCATAGCAACTGTTTGAAAATGCATCAAAGCACCTAACTCACACCTGTCATATTCTCAGTAAATAACTTTGCCGTATACCTAAATTACAAAGAAGACCAAAGCCTATTCTGGTATCTATCTATCATTGCAAATTTTCTCAGAAACATATTCTTCTTAATTCCCCTGTGATCTTAAGGCGGGAACATCATTCTATTCCAAGACTGATTTTTCCACCACATGGGAAGTAACATTGTTTCACCTGTAACATTTACTGTGCATGAACAACTAGATCTTCCCTTTACACCTCATGGCATGCCAGAAACCAGGATGAAATATTTAACCCTGACTTTACTGAAGGTTAGGAAATGATAAAAGGGAAAAAGTTACAAAGAATTCTGTATAATTGTAGGATCTGATTTGCAATGCAGCTGGCTCATCTTTAGTCTATGGCCCACTACAGGGTCTCACCATCTTGGGTTCCTAGAAACTATACAGAAACCAACAGCATTCAAGAGCTCATGCCTATGTATGTGCCCCCCACAGGAATAGACCAAGGCAGTGGGATCCAAAGAGAAATGTTTCCTCCCTTGCCTTCCCAGAGGCAAACTTCAGAGTATTATTTTTTTCTTCTTCTTCTATTTTGTTTCTTCTTAGGATTGTCACTAGGAATGTCCACTCTACCACAACTATGTACTCTGGTCACATGATTTTTGTTTTTCTGTTTTTGCCAGTTCTATGAATACCCTCTTTATCATGGTTTATAGCAGTGGTCCCCAACCTTTTTGGCACTAGGGACAGGTTTCATGGAGGACAGTTTTTCCATGGACAGAGAGTTGGGGGGTGGAGAGGGAGGGGCATGGGGAGAAAGAGAAGGGGAGATGGCAAGCCACGGGGAGAGGCTGTAAATATAGAGGAAGCCTTGCTGACCTGCTGCTCAACTCCTGCTGTGCTGTCCATTCCTAACAGGCCACAGACCAGCCCCCAGTACCACAACTGGCCCTGGTGCTGCGGACCGCAGGTGTATAGTCTTTCTTTCTTTGTGGAATGTATTTCCTCTGTTGCTTCTTCTGTCAAAGGCCTGCTGTTTCCATAAACACATTTCAACCTTCATTTCCCCCGCACGACCTTCCCAGGATCTCTCTATTCTCTAATGCACTTAGTTCTTACAACCTAGATGTCTCTTGGTTTATAAGATATTAGTTAGGTATGTATTTGGCTGTCCCCCTCACTAGATGGAACTCTTAGGTAGTAACAACTCTCTCTGTCATAACAATATCATCAATTCTATATAATTTATCACTAAAGTTTATACTTACTGGACACTTATATACCAGATAATTTGGTAAACATTTTAAATGCTTTATCTCATTTACTCTTTAACACAATCATAAGAAATAAGTTCTCTTATTAGCTCCATTTTACAAATGAGAAAGTAAAAGAATAAAGAGATTCATTAACAAGCATAAATTCACAAAGGCAGTAAGGATGAAGCCAGACTTTCATGTAGGCGTCTACTCCTGTGCTCTTGCTTTTATCCCCTGCATGAATCTTCACAGCAATTTGCACTCAGAAACACTCCATAAATGTTGGTTGGCACTGGGATTGACTTCATCTAAAGCAAGGTAGGTTTTAATAATACTTCAAAAGAAAGAATTGGACTTTAAAAACAAAGGATGTTAAAAAGCTCACTGCAAATCCAAGACCCCAACCAATGCAATTTATAGGAAAAAGCATGGTTTTGGTTCATTTGGGACATCAGCATAAGGGTTATTGACACTTAGTTAAAAATATATGTTTTAAAAAATAATTAATGAATAACAACTTAGAGATCGTGCAAGGCCACTTACAATATCGTTACACACACACACACACACACACACACACACACTAGCTATGTTGTCTCTAATTGAGCAGAGAATGTTACCATAACACCCATAACATGTTATCATGTTATTTAGCCTTATCAGTAAACAGTGGTTATTCTCCATAGTCCTTTACTTTTTAAGCTCTTAGGTTAATTAAGAGCTACATCTTTGAAATGAATCTTCTCTTATGTGGTATTCTTGATGAATGCTTTACCATGTTGACCAATACAATGTAAACATGAATTTTCCTAATATAAATAAAAGATGATCCATATTGTTGATGAATATGTGAAAAAAAATGGACCCAAGCAGGGACAAGTTACTGATAAAGCTCTAAACAATATTTGAACGTAAAGATCTTAGGACCAATTGAACTTTTCATTTAACTGAAAGCATTTTTCTCTTCTCAAATAATTAGAGAACAGTATTAAGACAATAGCTGTCAAGTCCATCTATTTCAATTGAGTTTGAGACCAAAATATAAAAACATATATTAACAAGAGGGAGAAAGAGAAGCATTTTATTGGATGGAAATTAAAATTCAATATCAAATATTTTTTGAAATATCTCATTTCTTAAATTGTTTCCATATAATTGTTTTAGTTTTCCTTTGAGTGCATTTTAAAGCAAAACTGGAATTGTGAGAACTACTGTGTTAGCTGCTGCACAGGAAAAAAACATTTTTTTCCAGTGCATTATGGTAGATACAGATGAGAAGCATCGCATCCTCTTCCACTCAACTTTTTCTGCAGTGCCTTGTTTGTGCAGACACAAAAATGCAATAGAACATAGAAATCCTAAACTCAGCTTTAGAATTCATATCGTTTGTATTTTATTGACTTGTAAAAATCAATTGGTTCCTCTCTTTAATATTAGAAGCTCAGCACATCAGTTTAAAAGAACTGTGCCCTGATGAATGGAGAGTTTGAATCTCAGCAGGATTCTCCTTCCAGGAGAAGCAATAAACTTGAGGATGAGCTATTAGGATTGTGGGGGTGGGGTGGAGGAAGGATGGGAGGCCAGTGAGACGGATTGCCAGAGAAAATATCATGAAGGCTTCTTAAGCCTGCAGGAATTTATGGGATAATTTCCATCCTTAAACAAGATCTTTAAAGATTTTTCATGCTTTTCTGTTGCCAGCAGGGTCTTCTGTTGAAATAAGATAATTTGTGTGTGTGTGTGTGTGCCTCAGAAGAGCAAGAGAAAAAAAATAGTCACATTGACACATTCCTCCTAAGATACCACACTAAACAGAATGACAACCTGAGTTAAGGACAGAGAAGAGTGTCAAACTTTGCACATACTGTGGACTCAAATATCCTATCATATATTCAGTTATGTGGATGGTACTTATACGCCTAAAACAAATATCTGTCTAAGATATTTACGTAAAACATGATAAAAGTGACCAAAATTTACTGGGCAAAATACATAAGGGAGCAGAATGTCTTTTAAAAATTTTGGAGTCAGAAGTAGTTTGTCAGTTACATGAAGAATGGGGGGTACATGGGTCTAAAAGCATTCCGAATTTTCATAAAATGAACAGTGTCTATTTTTTTCTGAGGAAACAACAGAGTTGAGGGACCAAAAGCAGGGCATGGGACACACTGCTAACTCGCTTCATGAAATAAAAAGCTTTATGCTAACGTTAGATATTAAAATATATATTTCACAGGTTTCATTACCCAACCTCTCTGCACAAGGCACAATTTCCTTTAAAATGCATTTCTTGTTGAGTTTATTATCCAGATTTATATCCCTATGAGGTTTAAGCAAAGGCCTAGAAAGTTTTATAAATGCTTAAAATATGGCTCATCTCACCGCAGTGACACGAATGCCAAAAGAAAAAAAGAAAAAAGAACCAGGCATTGCATTTTTCATCAAATATTGAAATAGAGATTATCTAGTAAATGCAGTTTTTTCCCCAGGAGCGTATAGGACGTGATTTGTATGTATCTGATAGAAATCTGAACATTCTTCATTTTGTGTGTGTGTGTGTATGTGTACTTGTGCATATTTTAGACAAAGATCCCATCCTGCTGCCAATGTTCTGAACCTTCTGGCAAACTGACCACAGTTCTCCACCAGACAGCACTCAGCAGGCCATGTAAAGCGTGGTGACTTTCCATATGAAGGGCAGACATCCATGACCACATCCTCCTGTAGTGCGCCTCCCCTGCTGTCTTTGGTATGTTTTTTTTTTAATGCCATTCATGTGAAAATTCTGAGTTTATTCTTTCAGAAATTCCACAGGCTTTAACCATCTACCTACCCAATAGCGAACACCTGCTCACCTACTTCCTCTTCGCCAAGAGTCTGCCTCTCAGTTGCCTCGGGATCCTGTCACCTTGACAACCTTCTGTGCTTCCCATTTCCCCTCAGTTCTGTATAAATTCCCAGCTTCTGGATATCGTGTGAGACATAACAGTATTTCGTGTCTTATGACTTTCAGTGTAGTTCTAGTTGAATATAAAAATTAGAGGAGATAAAGAGCAGGTCTCAAAATTTTTGGTCTGTGAATACTTGTATGCTCTTAAAAAATCATTGAAGACCCAATGCATCTTTTGTTTATGTGAATATTATCTATTGATATTTACTGTATGAGAAACTGATAAATGTTCTTCAATATTTTTGTTAATTCATTTAAAAATCAGTCATAAGCTCATTACATGGTCACACTACTCGTGTACTCATGGGAAAAAACTGTATTTTCCACATGCAAGAAATATAGTGAGAAGAGTGTCATTATTTTACATTTTGGCAAATCTTTTTGAAGTCTGACTTAATAGCCCCAATCAAACTTAAATAAGTAAAGATAAACAAAATTTAAAAACCACTGTGATTCTGATTCTTAACATTAACTTAATGCGACAAATGATGTTTTGCTAAAACAAAATTGTCCTTTCTAACATGAGCACATTGCTCATTGTTCTATCAGCAAAAGGTTTGTCAGCACGTAGGTACTAACACGCGCCACGTGTAACACAATCTTCTCTTTCTCTGGTACTCACTGGAACTCAGGTGCACCAAATTGGATGCAATTCTGACGTCAGGACACATTCTCATCATGGATCCATTCATGGTCCTCTTTTACTTAGTTAGTATTTACTTATTTAGTTAGTTAGGTTTTGTAATATTTATAAGGTTATAAACAATGATAAACCCAACACTCAAAATGAAACTGAGGACCTTGACAATAATTTACATCTAATGATCTGACCTTCCCATTCTGTTCCCTAGGCTCTTCCCACCCCCCTACCATGGAAACGATCATGATACATTCAGTGCTTATCATCCTTTTTGTTTTTCAAAATGTAGTTTTATTTCATATATATAATTTTATATATTCCTAAAAGGTTTATATAGTCCTAAAAAGTACATGTTTTTATTTTGTTATCTGCATAGAAAGAGGAAATATGATATAATCTTTGGAGATTTATTTTTAGTATTATATATGATATAGTATTATATCATTATGATCTATCCATGTCATATAGCACATAGTGTTGCACTTCATCCATTGTGATACTGTATAATGTTCCATTGTGTTAATATGCAGCAGTTTATTCATCCATGTTCATATGGGTGGACACTGGGTTGTGTCCATTGTTACTGATATTGTAAACAGTGCTGCTTTGACCATTCTTATTTATATTTCTTGTTGTACATGTGTAAAATAAGTCATTGCTTCTACCATTTTTCTCTATTCACACTACAGCAAAACCTATAGCATACCTAATGTTACATGCCCTTCACTTGACTCAAACACATTATTTATCTAATAAAAAACAATCATTATTGAGTATTTACTATATGGAAGACAATAGTCTAAGAGCTCAACACACATTAACTCCTTCAATATTCACACCAACCCTATGAGATTGGTACTATCATTTTCTCCGTTTTACAAACACAGTGGTAATCAAAAGGTAGAATCAGTTATAAGAGCTATTGCTAGGATCCAAGCCCAGACAGTTAGGTTCCAGAGCTTACACTCTAATTATAACCACCATTATTTCTTTCTCTTTAGTTCACAAAAACGACTTGTGATAAACACAAGCAATGAAATCACATGGCAGTTTGTTCTCAATTAATAAGCGAGTCATCCAGATAAACCATACTATTTTTACACTAATTATCTGAGTTAGAATAAAGTTAGAATAAGCTAGAATATAGTTAGAATAAAAAGGAAAACAAATGGTTAAATTCATACATAGTTTTCTGGACACCTTAAAAACCCATCTGTAGATCCTAGTTCCAGAAACAAAGTTATCACGGCATGACTGGTTGGAGTGTATCTGTAGTCCAGGGCGTAAATCAAATTTCAGGTACAGAATTATCCAAGACTCTTAGGATTGTAAGTGGCAGAAATCCAATTGAAACTGTCATAATAATAAGATAGTTTATTGGCTTACAGATTTGGGCAGGATATTGAGTAGTATAGAAAGAATAATAATAAAAAAAGAAATGCTGTGAGAGAAATAGACAAATCCACAAAATGATAGTTGGAGAGTTCAACACCTCTCTCTCAACAGTGGATGGAACAATTCGACCAAAAAAATCAGCAAAAATATAGAAGAATTTAATAGCAACAGGATCTAATAAACATTTATGAAACACTGCAGGCAACAAGAGCAGAATACACGTTCTTTTTAAGTACCCATGGAACATATGCCAAAATAGATTATATCTGGGGCATAAAACAAACTTCAACAAATTTAAAAGAATTGAAACCATACAGGATATGTTCTCTGATCATGTTTGTGGATTGGAAGATTCAACATAGTAAAGAAGTCAGTTATCCCCAAATTGGCATATATACAGGCTTAACATAATCCCTATCAAAATCCAAGCAAGATTTCTAGTAACCACAATTACTCATACATAAATATACAAATACACAAATAATGGTCATGATTTTTCCAAAACGTGTATGGAAAGGCAAAGGTAATAGAATGCTGATCCAAATTTGAAAAGGAAATAGGGGGAGTCAGTCTACCCAATATGAGACTTACGTATCGCTATAGTAATCAGGACTGAGTAGTAATGGCAAAGTGATAGATACACAGATCAATAGAACAGAATAGAGAATCCATAAGTAAACTCACATTAGTATGTCCAACTTATTTTTGACAAAGGTGCAAAGATAGCCTTTTCAACAATGGTACTGGAGCAATTGGACATCTATAGGCAAACATGAAAATTAAAAACTTTGAGCTAAGTCTCTCACCTTGTACAAAAATTAACTCAAAATGAATCACTGAAATGTAAAACATAACATTTTTAGTGAAAAAAAAAATTCCAGTAGGTAGGGCAAAGAGTTATAAGACTCAACACCAAAAATCACAATTCATAAAAGGAAAATTTGATGAATTGGACATCAAAATTAAAAACCTTTGCTCTCAGAAATAGTCTGTTAAGAGGATAAAAGGAATAGCTACAGAGTGGGAGAAAAACATATGAAAAACACCTATTGGCAAAGGAATAGTATCCAGAATATAGAAAGAACTCTTAAATTCAATAGTAAAAAAGCAAACAATCCAGTTATAAAACGGGCAAAAGAAATGAAGAGACATTTCACTGAAAAGAATATCCAGAAGACAAATAAGCACACGAAAAGGTGTTCAACATCTCCAGTCATTAGGAAAATGAAAATTAAAACCATAATGAGATATTGTCACACACTTATCAAAATGTCTAAAACGAAAAATAGTGACAACACAAAATGCTAGCAAGAATGCCGAGAAACTATACTGCACATGCATGCTAGGTGGAACGTAATCAAAAACTGTCAGTTTCTTTTAAAAAACTAAACATGAAATATCGTACAACTCAGTACTTGTGCTCTTTGGCATCTATCCTAGAGAAATAAAGACATATGCTCACACAAATTCCTGTCCATGAATGTTTATAGCAGCTTTATTCATAACAGTCAAATTCTGGAAGCAACCCAGATGTCTTTCAATGAGTGAATGGTTAAACAAACTGTGGTACATCCATATCGTGGAATACTCAGCAATAAAAAGACATAAACTACTGATACATACAGCAGCTGGAATGACTCACCAGAGTATTGCCCTGAGTGAAGACAGCCAGTCCCCAAAGCTTACATACTGTATGATTCCACTTACATAACCTTGAAATGACAAAATCATAGAAATGGAGAACAGATTAGTTGCTGCCAAGGATGAGGGAGAGGGTGGGGTGGGAAGCAAGTGGGAGTGGCTATAAACCAGTACATGCAGAATCTCTGCAGTGATGAAAATATTCTGTATTTTGACTGTATCAAAATCAGTGTCCTGGTTGTGACAGTGTGCTGTAGTTTTGCAACATGTCACCAACAAGGCAACAGGGAAAATGAGTAAAAGGTACACTGGTACTCTGTACGGCTTCTTACAACTGCATGTGAACCTATGATTATCTCAAAATAAAAAGTTTAATTTCAAATATTTTTTAAAATTAATTTCACCAAGCATGTTTGTTTATGTACATTACATCTATTTAAATTTATTGTATTAGAATTTATAATAGAAAAGTTTAAAAGATTTATTACAATCACATCTTTAAAAGTAGCAATAATAAGCCCTTTAGAAGCTAACACAAATTCCATGTTTTATGAAAAATATTTTCTAAAACAAAAAAATACAGTGAGAAGAGTGGCACTGTTTTATGTATTTGCCAATCTCTTTGATGAAGGCTTAATAGAGAAAGATAGATTCTCCCATCTGCTTCTGCACTCAATCTCTCAAGATATGTTGTTTTGGTAGAAACATAAGAAGAAACTCAGGTCATCTGTGACCTTACACAGATACATAGTTAGAAAATGACAGAGTATTTTAATTGTCTTTTCAGTTAATTGTTGATGTTCTTTCTTGATACTATACCAAAACTTAACAAGTGATAGCTTCTTAAAGGTTGATGGCATCGTGAGATCAGAAATAATATCAATGAACACTTTGTATTCTTTAATTAAAATCAATTGGTCCATCTTGCATTTTTAACTGGGTCTTTCACCCAAGAATAACTTTGTAACATTATGAGTGGTCATTTGAAAAATATCTGTTCATATCTTCCAATGTTTACACATTTCCTTATATAATATCAAAAAACTGTATTTGTTAATATCATCACTAGCTTAAAAGAAAGTCTTTAAGCATTGGCAAATACATGTTTTCACAAATTCTAATTTTTATTTCAAATTTTGGTATTTATTTATCATTGGCAACAAATATTATACATTTATTTTCCTTGAAATCAAAGGCCCACATTTGCTAGAAAGTATCTGCCAAATACCTAAGTCTAAATAACTATTTTTTCTCTGCCAGTCATTTGTTTCAAGGAAAAAATAGCCAATTTTTTTCACAGAGAACGTAGCTATTTCAGCTCCCAACTCAAACAGTCACGCAAATGCTTTTCCTCAAAACAATAATTAGTTCTACCTCAGTGTACAGAAGAAGAGCTTAATGGTTACTTTGCATTTTGTCACACAGAACATGAAAAAATGGGTATTCAAGTGTCAAAGGTAATAAAGTTAGTTTCACTGCTACATCTATGACATTCTTTAGTGAAAATGACATTAATTTTTTAATGTGAGTATGTGGCTATGAAAACGATGATAATTATTAATATAGTTTGGTACTACTGATGGGATTCATGTTAAGGCACCAGCAGTTTTACCCATCATTTCTCTTGCATCATCATTGAAATGGCAACACATGGAAAAGAGCCAGTAATGTCTTATTAATAATATCATTAAAGTAGTTTTGACTTCATGCATCCACTGAAAGTGTATGAGACTCCTAGGGTCCAAGGGACCACATTTTCACAGTCCACCACTTTGTTAAAACAAATCTTTTGCTTCTTTAGGTCAACTAGTATTTCTTGGCTCCTAGAACTGTCATACGGTAGGTGTCCAAAAAATAAATGAATTAGCCCGATGGATACTTAGTCAAAATTTCTTTGCCACTCCAGAAACGTACAAAGATAAATAATTCACCTATGACTTAGTTAATTCACCTTATTTAGTGCCTAACCCCTGAACAAAAAGAAAGAAAGAAGTAGTTTTAGTTTGAAGTCTAGTACATAAAGTCAGATGCAAATAAAGGAGTAAACATATTATGGATACAAAACAGACATATTCATTAGACATCATAGAAACCATAGGTTCTTTCTTATCTCAAACTTCTATGCAAGTCCAAAGGGAGATAATAGCAATCCTTTTATTAAGATGAATAAGATGATAAAATCATTATAAAAATATGGGCTTTGTGATTATTTTGAATCTGTTAATCCAGATTATCCTAGGAAAGATGAAAAAAATGCCTGGAACAGTATTCCTTTGGCGTTATTGCCCAAACATCTAATATAGTTATTATGATTATCTTTATTTTTGTTATAGATTTACTATCAGGAGATAATATTGTGCATTAGATTTTATTCTTTAATAAACTGTATATATTTTTATTATAAAACATGCCACCTCTTCACCTGAAACATAAGGAAAGAGATCCAGTTATACAGTGCAGCTATTAGGACAAAAAGCAAAATTCAAAACCTTCTCCTTTGAATAACACATACACCATTCACAGCAGCAACGAATAGTTAAAAGAGTTTGGGGCCAAAAAGAACAAAACCAGAGTTGGAATTCTGGCTCTGTTCCTTTCCAGCTCTATAAATTCCTAGGTAAGTTTTTGCTTTATCTAACCCTGAGTTCTCTCATGTATAAATAAGAGAGAATAAAATTAAACTCATTTCATACCATTTCTGTGAGTTTGCAAGGAAGTAATTAATATATGTAAAAGTGGCTTACAAATTATAAGGAAAAATCAACTAATGGTTATGTTCATTACTGCTTTTTCAATTCAAATTAAGTTTGTTTACATCTAAAGTCTTGAGGCTCATTAATACTGGAAAAGAAAAAAGTTCTTAATTACGAATATTAAAACTAAAGGAAAATGCCATTTATTTTTAAGAATAATAGTGAGTATTTAGATAATCATTTTCTATCTCCAAACTGATGAACTATAAATCATGCATGTGCTAAGGCTCCCAATAAAAACAAAAAAGAAAAATTTTAAAATACAAGATAGCAGATGAAGAAAGGACTAATTGCAATTTACAAATGACTGGAAAAAACACCTTATTGGGTATGTAATGACCATATTAAAGTAATATATTTTGTCCTCCCTTTAAAATATTTTTTGCGTGTAAAGTATGCCTCTCTCTCAAGCAGTCAATTATTTCCCACAGCATGAGATCATTCCCAACACATGCACAGGAGAGTAATAACAGACTATACTATTTGTTTGAAAATAATAGGTACACTAGAATATTCTACCACACCGACATACTTTTAATGCCCCACTGTTACAAAGGCTCTTTGTGATTGTGAACAAGCAATAGTGTGTGAATGCTCCAGTATACAGTACTGATTTAATTACTTAGAATGATAAATCCATTGGGAAATCTCTTTATTTTTATTTTATCTTTCTCACAAATGCGGGGAGAAAAAAGCTATAGGGATCATTTCTCGTCTTAGTCTGAGCACCCCTGTAGAGAGGATCCAAGCGTGAAGTTTCCTTTGAAGTGAATGGAATCTCCACACTCAGATCAGCTCTGAGGGTATATAGAGGAGAACAAGAAGCTGGCCGCATGAAAACAGATATTAGCATTTAAATGAAGCTAGGCTTAAAAGAAAATTTATGCACCAAAAAATACTAAGATTTGAAAACTAAGATACAATTTTTTAATAATCCTGGGTCAAACCATCTTGCACTAGAGGCAGGTTTTTCTTAGGTGTAACACAAAGAAAACAATAGAAAATGTTCGAAGAGTTTACAGAAATAGGGAAACCTATATCATATTGAAATATCACAGATGCCAGGTATTCTAACTGCGGGCATACATAGAAGTCTACAACCTGTATGGACTGTATTTGCCCCAAATCCTGATTTTTATTCAGTATTTAATACTGGTGTACTGGGAAAGTCAAAACAAAACAAAACAAAGATAATCATCACAGAACAATATTTCAGTTAAGAATTCAAGCATAAAACTTGCTGATGTGGGTAAATCCAGCATAGAAAATATGATCTTTTTTTGAATTCAAAATGGATCAGTCACCTATAAACCCAAAATAGAAACCATAACAGAGTTATTTCAGCAGTATCAATCATCTGTCAATCAAGAGCTAGTCTTTAAATAACACCACTGCTCAAGTCACTGTGCTAAGCAGAATTTAAGTTATGGTTCCTGATTTTGATGTTTACACATAAAAAGTCAGCTAGCTATGTAAGACAATATATGTGAGGTACCAAAAATTCTATGAGAGAAGAGGATTGTAGTAATCTAAGATCGTCTGGAAAGGCTTAAAGGGTAGCGAGCACTTAGGTTAGCTGAATGGGATGTTGAGATTCCTTATGTAAAGGGAGGTGCTCACACAGAGACTTGGAAGTGGGCAGGAACAATGAGTTTGGAAGACGGGTAGCAGGACAGCTGGACAAATGGTCCTCTCAGTCTCTGATGAGCGATGAAGGAGGAAAGGAAGGATGGGATCAGAATCCGGAGGGCTCTCCATGCCAGATTCTCATGGCAAGCCATAGGCTCATAGAATCACACATTGCAGGGGACAGTGGTGATGAACAGGTCCAAGCCACCAGATAACCCTCGATTCCCTCTTCAAGCCCCCACAGCAAATTGTCATCCAGTTTCTGTTTGACAAAATGTGCCTAATTGATGGGCATATTATTCTGAAAGGAAGCTCCTTACTTAAGTCTCTCATCTTTTCTCCTTACATACATCATGAATACATATAATATGAACTCCTAAACTGTGTTTTAATGGATGACTGAGTAGCACACTCTGAGTGCTAGGAGACTTCAGGGAACGCAGAGGGAAATAGCCAGGGATGGAATCACACAGCAAAGGAGGATATCGACAGTACTTCAAAGACAGAGTAGTACTTAGGTGCAGAGAGGACGGAGATAGATTCTAGGCAGGAGGATTTTAGGAGCAAAAGCTCAAAGGCAAAAAAGAACATTCATTAAAGGCAGAGGGGGGAGGGGACTAAAGAAGACCGGCCTATTTTGCACAAAGAGTTTTTGAGAAGTAATGAATGTGGAGACCCTTTTAAAAATGTCAAGAGTTTGGATTTGTTGATATAAACAAATGAGCTGCTATAGTAGATTCTGGAAAAAAAAATTAGAGTTTAGGATGTGAGGAAAACATATGCTGAAAGCAGCATTTTAGGAAAACAGACTAATGATAGTGGGCAGGATAGACTGATTTGGAGAAAAGCTGAAGGCACACACCCCAGTTGAGTCTTTTTAATTAGAAAAGTAATAAGGATGAAATCAGTGCAACCACTTTGGAAAACAATTTGGCATTACCTGGTAAAGCTGCACAGGCACAAATGTTACCGCCCAGCAATTCTGTTCCTAGGTAGGCTCCCTAAAGAAACTCTTCACATGTGCATCAGAAAACATGCATACAAATGTTTTCTGCAGCATTCTTTGTATCAGTAAAAACCTGGAAACTAGGCAAATGTTCATTAATAAGATAATATAGACATTGCAGTGTTTGCATACTGACCAGTGAAAATGAGTGAATGACAGTTACACCAACATGTAAGAACCACCAAAACATAATGTTGACTGGAAAAAACAATTCGCAAGAGAATTTTACATATTATCTTGTTAATTTTATATATGTGTGTGCACATACATAAATTTTCTTGCACATTGTTTTGATAGCATAATTCATTTGATGAAAACATATATAATAACTGTATTTTGTTTAGGAATACACATGAATGTGGAAAACCTATAAAGGAAAGATAATAAAGCTCAAGATGTCATTTACCTCTGGGGAAAGCAGCAGTGTACAACTGAGGAGTGACACACAGGCCTTTCTGAGGTCTGGCAATATTCTACTTCTTAAACTGGGTGGTTTTATATGAATTTGCTTTGTTATTTAATCATGCAGTGCTTTTTGTATACCCTTTGGGAGTTGTGATATAGTTCACAAGTCTAAAACGTTTAACATGAATAAGGGCTTGACCTAGGAGGATAGCAATGGAAGTGAAATGGAACACATGGCTGGTGAGATGCATATTTCAGTCATTTGGGTGAGATGACAACAGAACTCAATTTTGTACTGACAGTACTGGTGCAAAGGACAAACCGTCCAAATCAATCATGCTCTACAACTATTACTTGGATTTGGAATGAAACAACATTTCTAATACTCTTTTGCCTAGGCTTTCTGACCAAGGGTGGCCTGGTGGATGGGACAGTAGGCATGAACTGTTAGGGCATACCAGTGTGTTTTCATCCAGTCCGAAGTACAATGCAATAAGTAAGGCTCTCAAAACATGAGCTGCAACATGATGACCTTCCATTCCACTCCTCCTCTGTCTCACCAATTCCATACCCAGTGTTGATTCCCTGACTAGTTATGGAATTTCTCTTTCACTTTTCCAAAACTGTTTATGGAAAATGAAGGCTTATGGTATCTCTTCCCCTCTTCTGTCCTCCATTTTTACCTTCCTGTCTCATCCAATGTTGACTGAGCCCAAACTTAATGTCAATCCTGTGTGAGGTACAGAGAGCCAAAGGTGAAGAGGCATGGGTCTTAGCTCTCATACTAGATGTGGTGGATATATTACTCTTCTATTTTTGCCTTAACAAATAACAAACCTAGCACCTTAGAACAATGCCAATTTATCTCACAGTTCCGTAGTTCTGAAGTCCAAAGTCCACCTCACCACGCCAAAATCAAAATGTTGATAGGGTTGCATTCCTTTCTGGAGGCTCTAGGGAAACATCCACACTCTTGCTCATTTGGGTTGTCGGCAGGCTTCAGATTCTTGGGGCTGTAGAAGTGAGGACCATGTTTCCTTTTTAGCTGTTGGCTTGCAATTAGTCTCAGCTTCTAGCCCCACCTGCATTTCTTGGCTTGTGGCCCCATTTATCTTCAAAGCCAGCAACAGCAGCCCAGTCCTTCTCATATCTCATCTCTCCTGCCTCTTTTCCCATCATTGAATCTTTGTGGCTAACTCTTCTGCACTGGACCCACCTGGATAAACCAGGATAATCTTTCCATTTTAAGGTGCTTAACCTTAATCACATCTGCAAAGTTTCTTTTGCCATACAAGGTAACATATTTACAGATTCCAAGGATTAGTGTGTGGACATCTTTGGAGGCCATTATTCTGCTTATGACAATGGATCTTTTTAAAAATTGCAAAGTGGAAAACAAAGGCCACATACTTATTAATCTGAAGTCATGGAGTAGTGATTTAATGGGGCAGCCATGCCGAGAAGAGATGAAACATACCATTTAATTCAGTATATTTCTCCAGTTTCTCTTCATGGAAAGAGAGAAAGATGCAATAAGTGAGGGACGTAGCACAGCAAGCGTCCAGCAACACACATTGTAGGCATTCAACAAATAGGAGATCTCCTATAACCCAAATGCCCCCAATAATCTCATCCTCAGGTGCCTTCTCTTTAATGTTTACACAGTAATCCAATCTTCTCCTAGTTACACTGATAGGGCCCGTCTTTTACCTGGTTCGCCTTCTCTGGCAATTCAAAGATCGTGACAGGTTCCACAGAGCAGTCTTGGGATTCCTTCTGGCCTTTCCCTCTGCATTGCTACCCGGGGTTCCTCTGCAGATCACATCATCATCATTTCCCTGCTGCCACAGCTATTACAAATAGCTCTCACAGCTCTCCCCCAAGCACTGACCCACACCTTTCTTTTTGTTCTTCAAAGCTCAGCAAAGACCAGGATATGGGATTGAAAAAGAATAGAATGCAGGCAGCGAATGTGAACTTGAATATTTGTTATTGCTATTTACAGAGTCCTTTGCCCATACCCTACATAACGATTCTCCTACTGACCGATGGTCTCTCTTTTATTGCTCTGCTACTAAAACCAACCTGGCTACCATGGCCAGAGTATGCTTTGACCAACCCCTGCATACCTGCTTCAAGTATTCAGGCGTTCAGTGTTTCAGAAGTCCTTTCCTGAGGAGGGTCTGACGTTTATCTTGGGAGAGTAAAACTCCCACTGGTGCATCTTCCCAGAAACACCCTTTCACAAAAGGCAAGAGCATACTGCCTACCTGGTTGAGCATAAAGAAAATTTAAAATTTTCTTTTTGCATTTAAAAATAGTTGTTTTAAAAAAATAGAAAAAATAAAAATAGATGTTTTTTGTAGTCATCAATGTTTCAGAAATACAGGGCTCTAATCTCAAAGCACTTCCTTGCATTAATTTTTGTGTCATTTTTCTCATAGAATAATTTCATGTTGAAGGAAACTTGAAGAGTCTGGGCCAATTCCTCAATGTATGATGGAAACACTGAGACCCAGAGAGAAGTGACACACATGTCACACAGCTCATTAGCAATACATGCACAATAATGAAAACGAGGTATTCTGACTTCCTGTGTGCTACTCTGAAAAGCCTTTTCTATTTGTGATAAAAACAAAAAATATCAACACCCTTATGTGGTTTTCTTTTGCTGCTAAATACGACCAGAAAATCTATGTCATTCTTCATACATCTGGGGATTTTTTCTTGTTGCAACCAAATCTCCAACACCATTCTACTAAGAACCTAAAATAGAGACACAAATCTGCAGCTGCAAAACAAAAAAAGAATATAAATATGATAAGAAAGAAAACTATTTGTATAGCAAATATACTTCATTTTCGGTTTCCAAGTTATTGAAAAGAAACAGAATATTATGACAAAGGAGGCAGATTATGCCTTTTGAAAATAACATTGATCATTTTTCCAACAGTAAATGTATTACATGCTTGTTTTGGAAAATCCAGAAAAGTATGATGCATTTTTTAAATTGACAAAATTGAGATCATACACTCAATACTTTAAAAGAATCTATCAGTTCTTTCAATTTGATTTACATATACTAATAACTTTCTGTATATTTTTCACTTGAAAAATATGTGTGATTTCCCCCCTTTTTTATAGGGAAATTAGTCTATCTGTTGGGGAATGAATTTGTTATGAAAAAAATATCAAAGCTTGTGGAGCTTTGAATGTCAGAGACATTGATTTCCAGAAACTTCTAGTGATTCTAGCTTCCATCACCATCATGCCAATTTCTTAGACTGCTAGTAATCTCTCCAAATCAGGCAGTGGAGAAAAGCAATATCTACTTAGACTTCACTTGACCTTGTAATCTCTACTGTCCAATCAAATAATATTAGCCTATTCAACTTCTCCAATATATTTATTTCCTATCAACTTGTCTTTCTGTATCTCCCTGTTTTATCTCATTCTACCTTATCTCATCATACTAAATTGTGCATAGGCAAAGTTTTCATAGTTTATAGTGTCATATAGTATATAAACTATCATGTATTCTCTTTGGGGTTAGACTACGTTCATTACACAAGCATACTGAATGTATTAACTACTTATGTTAAACTGCCAGTAGCATTTTAACACTCCTTTTTCAGAATCAAATATTTAGTTCTTCATTAGTGCTGAATCTACATAAAATTGATGACCCTGGTTGTCCTTGTAATTATTTTGTTTCTAAACCTTGGACTTTATAGAAAGAATTAATTATAGCATGTATCTGTTTTTTAACTGCTAAATTGTGTAATGGCTTACTAGCTCAAAGGGATTATTTGTGGGAATTCAAGACTTATAAGATTCAATTTCTCCCACGTCTGCTTCCCTACAATGATCTATGGCTTTGATTCCAGTCACAAACCTACCAAAATGAGGGGGTTTTTTTCGTTTTTTTTTTTTTTTTGAGAGGTGATGAATTTTCATCTTGAACCAGCTTTGCTATCATAGCCAGAAAGCTATCCTGAGACGAGACAACAGAATTTGCTATGGAAAACTTACTTTGTCAAGCCAAATTAACAACCTTTTTGATTTAAATAAACAGTAAAAAACTGCAGCTAATAGGTAGATCAGTTTATATTAAATAGTGTATTAAAAGAGAATGGTTCTATTTTTATTTGCTAAGTGTTTATATTCTACCAGAGGTTGCCCTGACTATATATAAAAACCACTTGGGGAGTTAAATAAATACCTAACCTCAGGTCCCACCCCCAGAGAGTTTTGCTTATTTCATCGGAGGCAGGGCTGAGGTGTCAGGATTTTTAAAGCTCCCCGGGTGATTCTAATATGTAGACAAGCTTGAGAATCACACTATGTCTAGCCATGAGGACTGAAACACATTTTTCTCCTCTGAATAACGGCATTGTGTCAAATTAGAGGGACCAATTCCCGGGGAATGTGGGATATATGAATCATAATTAGGCCCTTTAAGTGTCAACCACAGTCTGGGCAGGGAACACCTGTGGAGCCAAGAATTAAAAATGAATGATACCCTTTGTACTGCAATGATAATACATTCTGCGCTCTGGGAAGCTATTAAAATATTCCCCTTAAGAGTTTTTTTTCAAATCTATTTTAAAGTGTCACAAGAGAAAGTAATACGGGGTATTCAAGAAGGCTCTGTGTACTTAACCTGGCAGAGCTTTCTGCAAAACATTTTATTTTATTTATGTGTGCATCACACAGTGAAAGAGGGGAGAATGGGAGTTTGCCTGAGAAAAGAGAGAAACAGCTTTCACATTTGCATTATATTAAGGAAGTTCAACTTGGCCTAACCACCTCTTACCGCACTTCTCAAATCTTGAGGTCTGTTTGATGCATAAATTTCATAAGAGTCTCGCCTCATTTAAATGATAATTTATGTTCTGAGAATACCGTTTCTAGCCTTGTGTTTCTTCACACCGCTGGAGCTGATCAGAGCGTGGCGCTCCCTTTGTTTTCAAAGGAAACTTCATGTTCACATTGTTGCTACAGAGGTTAGTAGAGTAAGACGAGAAAATAGTTCCACAGTGTTTCTGCTATTCTGTTAATGAGGAAAATTTTTCCTCCTATATATATCATGATAGGTAATTGAATTAGTACTCCAGTAGGAAAGGGTTTGCTGTTTCATACTTCTATAGTTTTTTTCTTAACACCATGAAATTAAAGACATGCCAGCATGGAGCTGCATATTCCTGATCAATTTCAAATAAGCAGTGTAGTATATTATTGCTTTTATGTGCTTTTATAGCACATGCTGTGCAAGATAATTGACTCCATGACAGATGTCTATATTTTGGAGGAAAATTTATTTGTGAAAGAACAAACATGTATTATTTTAACATGGGGCTATTCATTATGTGGCCCACAAGGTGCTTTTTGATGACTTGTAAATTGAAATTAATATTTTCTCTCGTCATTTTGAATATGCATAAGCAAATTTGACTGTTTAATATAACCAATTTGAAGCTTATTCTACTATTTGAACGTAACCTTCCATACTCTTAGATCACATCTGGAGTGCTGTGGAAGGGTGCACTTTTATTTCTTTTCAGAGAAGCCTGCAGGCCTGCACAGTTGACAGGTTGTCCAGAATCAGTTCTGTTTGTCAGACCTATCTTTACAATGAAATGACTATGAGAAAGATCTCAAAATAATGGGTACAGGAAAGATTCTCCATGAATCCTCCTTTACTCACTCACTTCTGCTTGAAATGTCATTCTTTTCCAAGACCAACTCTAGTAGGGAATAGCATCTGAAGTCCCTAATCCTTTTATGTGAGGTAGATTAGCTTGGAGAACTGGAGACATTAGGTGCACGAGCCTGCTGTAAAGGAAAAGTGAAAAAAAGGGGAGGTTTATGGAGGAATGACCATTTCCATCTACTTTGTATTACTGCCTGAGACCAATTCTGTTGCCAGTAAATAAATCCTCCTGTTTCTTTTAGCTGCAAACATTTTCCCCAGGAAAAACTGGATCCTTTAGCCCCTTCAGCTAAATGGACACTTTTTTTGCAATAAAACTATACCATTTAGAAAAAATTAAAATAATTAATTGATACAGAGATTATCATATTCAGAAAGGATATAAGTTTACTAAGGTTTCTTTTAGAGACAATTTTTCGTTCAATGAGAAGAATAGGAGAAACTATTTGTTGAGGCAGGCCTCTTCTAGCATCTTGAACTTTCAAAGGCCTAGCCTTTTGAGCATTTACAGGAAATAAGGTGAGGAAAAGAGATTTTATAATTAAATTAAATATAGCCTTTTTGAAAGTAAAACGGGGACGCTAAGGACTGAGTTTATAAAGACACATCTAGAGTGCAGAGGCAACCTTAGGTGGGGTGGAGCCCTGAGGACAGGGAAAAGGGAGACTTGTCATCTGAAGTGGAGGTGGTTGGGTCAGCCTCCTAACTGCATGCCATGCTGGTGTGCTCACTGGTTGCCCTGCTCACAGACTGGAAGGCCCTGAGGCTGTCACATCCGAGGCTCTGAGGCTAGGCACACTGTGGTTCTCTGTCAGCAAGGCTGAAGCCGTGGCTGTGCCCATCAGGGACCTTGAGGGGATAAGGGAAGGTTACCATCAGGTTACATTCAGAAGTGTCCTCCCAGCTACTCTCCCATTTTTTAAGGTAAAAATGTGGTTACTGGCTGAGGAGGAAAATTATCTTGATGCAAAAGTGTACTGAATCGCACTTTTTAAAAAGTATCATGGCCTAGGACTCCTGCCCCTCCACATTATCTTCTCCTCTTACCAAAAATTACTTCTTTTTTAAGGGAGGGTCTCATAGTGCTTGCTTTCCTTTGTAACTCAGGACAGGAGGAAGGAAGACATGACTTAGGGGATACCTAAAGCTGAAGCACAGCCCTTGGGTTCTGAAAACTGACCCAGTTCTGTGTCTTTTAGCACTTTTTTAAAAAAGAAACAGGGCCTCACTCTGTCTCCCAGTCTAGAGTGCAGTGGCCACAATAACAACAGCTCACTGCAACCTCCAGCTCCTGGGTTCAAATGATCCTCTTGGCTCGGCCGCCGGAGTAGCTTGAACTGCAGATGTGCATGATCATGCCAGGCTAAGAATTTTTTTATACAGACAGGGTCTCCCTATGTTGCGCAGGCTGGCCTCAAACTCTTGGCCACAGAGTGTTCCTCTTGCCTGGGCCTCCCAAAGTGCTAGGATTGATTATAGGCTTGAGCCACCGTGCTGGCCTTCTTGAATCTTGTCAGTTTGCAGAACTAATTTCTCATCACTGGCCAGGAGCGTAGAGTTATCGGCTTGCCTTGGAGTTTAGGTTGGAAAGTGGGGCTCGTGGATGCATGCTCTAGGCCCCGACCAGTTTATCCCTGCCTCTCCGCTACTCTCTTGGAATTCCGTTGGGAGGCTGCCCAGATTTCCCAATCTATCCACTGCAAGCATCCGTGTTTTCCCTTTGGAGAAACGGATTTTTTTTTTCTTTCTGGGAATTCCTGTATAGCTCCAGGGCTTTGACTCGTTCCTTTTGGCTGCTCTCCCGCAAACCCCTCCGGTTCACACTTTGCTACCAGCTCAGCCCACTGGCTTTTGCTTTCTTATCTTCCTCAGGGTCTCTCCTCGCAGCCTCCTCCCCTGTCCCAGGACCGGAGGAGGAGGAGCTGCCTGGAAAGATTAGAGCTCTGTGCTGGGAATCCGGGTTAGCTCGGGACCGGCGCTGCAGGGAGCTGCTATGGGAGAGCCTGGGGGAAGGGAGGATGGAACTCCCGGAGAAAGAGAAGTGACTGGCGCTGGGAGCGAGGAGGCGCGGTGAACACACGCGGTTACCTGCACAAAGGGAGAGAGTGGCAAATATTCGACGTCAATTAAACGCATATCAATTTGTGTGTGGGGTCAGTACTGCATGTCATCACGCCTCCTGGGAATAAAAGCTTAGGACTGGAACTCCCCAGCCCCCACTTCCCTGGCTCCCTGCTTTCTCCCGCTTTGGGGTAAGGCGGAAGAGGGGTGGTTACAGGGTTCCCTGCTAGCAGTTTAGGGGGCGAGTGGTCTGTGTCTGAGCGCTGGGCGCTTTGCGAGATTAAGGTTTCGTGGAAAGGAATGTGTAGACGGAGGTGGGAAAGGTGGTCCCTCCCCCCGTCCCACCCGCGCCGGGGTCCGACACTGCGGAAACGGGAGCGGGGTGGTCTGAATCCAGGGACCTGGCAAGGGGTGGAGTAAATTGAAATTGCACCTTTTCCATGAGTTCAACCCTGGCGCCCTGTCTGCCAGTTCCACGCACTCCGGCTGGGTCCCCAGGCCGGAGCAAGGGCTAGGGGAAAGGGGTCCTTCGTTCTGTAGGGGAAACGTTCTCCTGGTCCGGAGCTGGGCGGAGGGAACATCGGACATTTTCCTCGGCCTCTCCGGGGGCAGCTGGCGTGGCCACCTCGCAGGGCTGCTTTTAGGGACACGGGACTCGGGCGGGTCAATGAGACTTTCAGGCCTGGCCTTCCCTCCCCTGCCTGGGGCACTTGGGTGAGAGTTCTCTTCGCTCTAGCTCTTGGCTACCTCTTGCCCGCACTTGAGTCCTAACACCCAGGACACGCGATCTCCGGTAGGGAAACCCCAGGAAGCTGCGCGCGACAGGGGGGACTCTGCGGGGCTCCCCTTCCCAAGCTCCGCCGCCCCAGCGCCCAAAGGGGCAGGGGCGGGGCGGAGGTGGCGGGCGCGGGGCGGGCCCTGGAGCCGCCCCGGGGGAGGGACTGGGAGCTGCCCCGGAGTCCAGGGCGAGCGGCGGACCTGGCTGGGCCCCGCGCGCGCGGGGAGGAGGGAACCTCTGCCACCGCCGCGGCCGCCGCGTGCTCAGCCTGTCCCCGCCCAGGGCGCCGGAGCCTGCAACTAACTCCGCCCGCCGCCCCGCTGCCCCGCCGCCTGCAGGCTCGGGCTTCCGTCCGGGACCGAGCCCGCGGCCGCGCAGGTTGGTGCCGCCGCCGCCGCCGTCACCCGGAGGTGGGCTGGGCAAGGATGAAGGTGGGGGTGCGGAAGGGGGCCGGGGACCGGGATCCTGCTGCTTCGGCTTCCGCTGCTTCCCAGCGCCCGGGGCGGTTGTTGATTTCCTCCCGGGCTGCCCGGGTCGGGGGATGGGGGGGCGGAGATCCAGCTCTGCGGCCAGGGACGGTTTTGGGGACGGAGCCATCCTCGCCTTCCCCAGACCTCTCTCCGACCAGCCCTTACCACCATTACGTCCCTGGCCAGTTTAGGAGCTGTCACGCTCCCCTCCTGTCCTCACCTCCGCACTTCTTGCACCCGCACCCCAGGGGGAACAGTTGTTCATCCGCCTTTTCTGTCCCCAACTTGGAGAACTCTCCGTGGCGGTCGGAAAGCCGCCTGGGTCCCCTGGCCCGCCTCTGAGACTAGTTTGGGAGAAAAGGGGCCGCTGCGCAGGTAGACAGGGGCTGGAGCGGAGTGGCGACCTGGGGTGCTGGAGGAGGGGCCAGCGCCGGGAAGCGGTGGAAATTCCCTGTCCTCATCGCTCCCGTCCTTGTCTAGCTCTGCTCTTCCTGCGGTTTGCCAGCCTTAGAGTGTAAGACGCGGGCGAAGGGCGATCGCCCATACAGCATGGAAAGTATCCGCCACTTGGGATACTAGTAAAGTCTGGGTTCAGTCACCCTCCCATCTTCTTGGCCTTGTGCCTCGACCCTTCGGAACCTCTGTGTTGTCTTCTGCAAAATGTGCATTTGCTCTGCCCGCCGCTGAGGGTCGTTGTGGGAGATCCAGTGGGGTGACTTTGGATAGAACGTGATTTTGAGCACGGTCTCGTCTCGTGAAGCTGCCTGATGACGAGTCTTGTGTTCTAGGCGTCTAAGTTCGGGTCCTTTGGCTGAGATGTGATTATGTCTCTCTACGTGATTTGGCCAGTCGCTCTGCCGGGGGAAAAGGCACGTGTTCCTGGAGCTGGTCATTAAGGTTCAGAGTTGAAATCGTCCCTTTCCCACCAAACCCTACGTACAAAGCTATCCTATGCTGCTGTAGTCATAGAAATTCAAACAGCAGGAAGATGTTATTGGCCCCGGTCTCTGTAAATAAGAACTTTGTTTGCTTCAGATGTTTTTCTACTCTTTAGAATCTCTTTTCTATCCCAGGTACAAATTTAAATTTGTTGTTAATTTTAGTAATTCAGGTAGGAGATCTTCATTTTGATAAATTAAGTTCAGACGCTTAGCTAAAATGACATGTGATGTATCGTTTGTAAAGTTTCAGTTTATAATCACAGGCACAAGAAGCATTGTTAGTGCCATTCTACTTTATGAAGAAAGCAAGGAAATGGCTTAAGAAAATCAGCTTTAGAATTGATGTTAAATGGTAGGCCCTGTTGTTCATGCATTCCTGATTTAATAGACATTTTCATGAGTTCCTATAGTGTGCAATGCAGTCTGCTATATGTTTAAAGGTAGAAAGATACAGAATATGTTCCTTGCCCTAAAGGGCCTCCCAATCTAACTTAGAGACCACATAATTCTATTTCATATTTTATATGAATAGTTATCTAATGACTACATATTACAAGTAGAATGATGTCAAGAAAGCATTATCAAAGGCTCTGTAAGATCATCATTTGGTGAATCTACTTAATAGATTGGAACAAATACCAGGTTTGCTAAGACATTGTTTTCTGAAATAAAAAATTTCAAATGCTTCTCCTTCATAAGATAGAGGTGTACTTGGAAATAAAATGAATTCTTTATTTTTAAAATGAAAGCTTAGAAAAGCATTCTATACATGTATGATGTGGTAATCAAATGTTAAAAGCTGTAGAAATTTCAATTCTTTCTTCATTCAACAAGTCAATAAAATTATGGTACCCACATACAGTTTTTTCTCAACTCCTTAAGGAAGGAAATTATAATGCCTAGAGAAATACAGAGATTGAATGTAAGATTTTTTAATAAACTGGAACTTGAACACTTAGAGGCCTGACTTGACTCAGGAAATTTAACTTAAAATGTGACAAGACTCTAAGTGAGAGTTTTGTTTGTTTTTAAAATTGTTTCTTTTTGGTTTGGCTTGGGGCAAAGGGTCAGCAAGAATTCCACCTGGAAAAGATTGACCAGGGTTCTTTACCTTCTGCCTCCGTTGTATTTTGTGTGACTCAGTGACATCTGAGTCCTCCTGTTCCTAGGAAGAATTCATTAGTCTGCTGGCTGTGTGGAGAATTTCTTAGGCTTTCTGTATGTGGCTTAGAGAGCTTCGCTTCAACTCTCACAGTAAGCCATGGCAGGCTGAGGGGCAGCCTGAGGGACATAACGTTAACTTTGCACTTGGCCTTATTGCTCAGTACCTTTGTTTTCCTGTTTGTGAAATGAGATTAAAGAATCCTTGTTATTGCCCTTTAAACTGTGTGGCTTGTTGTAACAGTCATAATCGAGCTAGAAAGCCTCTTGTGGGTGTAACTCTTTCTACATTAACTCTTTTAGTCTGTAAGAGTTAATTGTTAAAACTGCTTAAAGATACCTCAAAAGACAGGGCTGTGAATGAAGTTCCTGATGGTGTCATGTGCTCTCAGGTCTCCTGAGAGAAATTTCAGTCATCCTGACTCTCCTCCAATTTACTGTGCTGGTGTGGGGAGTAAGACCTTCATCTTATGGAAGGTTGAACAGCTAGTCAGTGACAGAAGTAGAACTATAATTCCAATTGCCTGAAAATGCTTCTATGGTTTCTCCTTACCCTGTGTGGTTTTGTGTCATCCAGGGCACATGACCTACCAAATTCTCAGTTTCGTCATCTCCAAAATGGAAATAATGGAAGTGCTTACCTCAGAGAACTGTTGTAAGCATCGCATGAGCTAATCCATGTGAAGTGCTAGGCATATTGCCAATACATAGCTAATACTCTACTACTCAAGTAGTCATTTTAGTTTCTCTGGGGGAGGGGGAAGGAATGTCATTTCAAAGATCCAAATCCCAAAAATAAATATATAAAAATATAAAGGCCAAGCTCAGTGGCTCACACCTGTAATCCCAAAGTGAGAGGATCACTTGAGGCCAGGAGTTCTAGACCAGCCTGGACAATAGCGAAACCCATATAATAAAAAAAAATTCAGCTAGTTGTGGTAGTGCATGGCTGTAGTACTCTGGAGGCTGAGGCAAGAGGATCTCTTGAGCCCAGGAGTTTGAAGCTACAGTGAGATATGAGCACATCACTGCACTCCAGCCTGGGCGACGGAGTTAGACCCCATCACTTTAAAAAAAAAAAGAAACAAAGAAAAAGAAAAAAAGAAAAAAAAATCTATAAATACCCCCAGTCCTGCCAAATATTTTGAAGTAGCCATTTCTCAGCTAACTTGTTTCATGTATTCATTCCAAGTGTTTAGTGAGCCCTTCCTATGTGTTTGCCTTTTTCCTAGGCATTGTATACAATGGTATACAAGAGAGTGATAGTCACTCTCTTATGACCTGAAAGTCTAGGGAGGGATACAGATTTGTAAGCAGAAAATTATATTACCGTGTGATTCATGCCATGATAGGGTAGTTCAGAGAACCACAGAAGACATAGTGGGTACATGGCTATGACGTTAGGCATGATCTCTTCCTAATTGGGTTGGTCGTGGTCAGGGAAAACTTCCTAGAGCACATGAACATGCTAAGACCTGAAACATGAGTGGTAGTTAGCAGCTGAAGAAGTGGGAGGGTTGAAAGAGTATTCCAAACCAACAGGAACAGAGTATGGTGCATTAGAATGGAAGTCAGGCAGATAATGTAAAAGAATACATAGATGAGAGCATGAGGAAGAGGTGTGGCAACCTGAATCCAGGCTTTGTCTAAAGGGAACAGTATATACTCAGCTTCAGCCAAGTGTTGTCAGGTTGGGATGCAGGCCAAATGTTGCCAGATGCCTGGACTTTTTTAAGAGGAGCTTAAAATTCATACTTTATAAACATGAAATTTCCCAAAATATGATATGGCCCAAATGCTTTTTAAACTATTATGTGGGCCAAACCAGACAAATCTGTACTTAGAATTCAACCCAGGGCCACCACTTTATGATCTCTGCATTTAAGGAAATGAAAGAAGTTTAGTGTGGCTAAAGGCATGAATCTTAGAAGGAGATGCAAGGGAAGTGCCACGGATAGATGTAGAGCCACATCACTCAAGGCCGTTTGGAACGTACTAAGGAAGGTGTGCTTAATCCTAAGGGCAGTGGGTGACATTGAAGACTGAAACAAAAGTGACATGATTAGATTTGTGTCATAATGGAGAATGGCCGGGAGTAGGAGGCAGTAGTGGAAGCAGGATAACTCTTTGAGAAGCTTGCAGTGGTCCTAGCAAGAAAGAAGTGTGGTTAGAAGAGGGGTATTCAAGCAGGAGGGAGAGAGATGAGTGGATTTAAGAGATATGGATGATACTTTCACTGTTCTCATTAGTCACTCAGGTTTTTGCATGCCTTACGAGCAAAGGCACTTATTGCTTTCATTCTAGGCTATCTTCTTAAGCACATTTGTATATAGATAGCCTTGGAAGATAGAGGTAGTCTTTCCCTCCGGAGCAAAGAGCAGGTAGGCTTACTATCCAGTATACAAGATTCAGGTACCCTGAGCTCAGAGTTCCCCCTCGGTAATGCAAATCATTGAGTGTACAGGTGTCACCTGCCCTCTTCTCATCATACTGAGGGAATTGAGTTTCAGGGAATTGGCACAACTATGCTGATACTCCCACTCCTGCTCTTTCTGTGAGTAATATAGTCCTTTGTTTCTGACCACAGAATCTTGTCTCTTCCCAGCATCCATGAAACTGTGGCATGCTAATTTGTTAGCTTCCAAGTAGAGTAAATCTCAGATCCTTAATAGCTTTTGAGAGCCACTACCCACATTGTCTGTTAAAATTTAGTTTTAAATTAATTAAAGTGGAATAAGGTCAAACATATCAATTTCTCAGTGGCACTAGCCACATTTCAAGTGCTTATTAGCCACGTGTGGATAGTAGCTGCAGTATTGGGCAGAGCATGTATAGAAAATCGCCATCGTGCCATCATTGCAGAAAGTTCTCTCAGACATTGCTGGTTTAAAGCTTCAGATTTTTTGTGTGTTGGTGTGTGAGTAGAGGCAGTAGAAGTTGTTGATTTTGACAACATGTTATAAAAATAATGCTTGGTTTCATGTTAGGTTTATAGGAGTCCCTTTATACAGAGGAAATATTTCAATTTGGATAATCTATACAGTACTTACTTCAGTAATTGCTGGGGGGGAAAAGTGGAAAATGATCTACAGTGTCAATTTGGAGACTGGACAGACTGGAGCCATGTGGTGACAGAAGTTCTACATATATATGGCATTACGCAAAATCACGTGTGACTGTGAGACTGGGATCTGTGCCCAAAGGAGCTTGAACTTCTGAATGCTGTGTTAAGCTTCATCTACGAGCCAGGCTTAACATGAAGGGACAAGAGCTGCATATTAGCAGCAAGTTTCTGGAACGTGGCCAGTCCAGCAGCACCTAGGCAGTGCCTGCTGCAGCCCAGCTGTGCTGGCCTGGACTCACGTCAAGGATGGAGGACAAGAACAAGATTTCCAGATGGCTCTTGTTCAGGGAGTTTAAGAGGAAAGCTTCAAGAAAGGAGGAGGGAACTGGACTTGACAAATAAAAACATGCAATACTTTAAAGAAAGCACAACTTTAAATGACACAGCAGAGTTGGGGGAGGGGCAATGACAAAAAAAAAAATAAAAGCAGCAGATCTGCTTCCCTTATCAAATAGAGGACGCTCATTTTGAGGAGCACATGGACCACAAGTACCGGGAAGTGAAATCACAAAGAGTGACAGGTCCAGCCAACATCACCTGAAGCCACAAAAGACAGTTTTTTACCTGCATCAAGTGTCTCGTTGACTGCTGGTCATGTACAACATAAGCAGAATGGTGGCAAAAATAAATAAATAAAAGTGTAGACTGAGGTCCGTATGGAAGATAAAAATGAAGGCTGGGCCCCTTATGGAAGACTCATATTACCACCTGCTATTTCCGTGGCTAAAAATGCCCAATCATAAATTTCAGATATTGAGAATTTCATTTACCTATGCCAAAAGGAATTTGCTTTAAAATAGTACTTATTCGTAGTGCAGTAAAAGTTTGCTTATATGAAGACTAATTCAAACTAATCTGAAATTTAGAATATTTACAGATGGAATCTATTATTTTTAAGCACTTACATATATAACCCAGAACCTGCTAAGATTGTTACCCTTTGGAACTCTTTCGAGGGACACTTTTATAAAAAGATAAGTTAATTTTGAACTGTCATGATAATTGTTTGCATTAACTAGAGGCTTCTATGGTGTTTAAAGAAAACTTTTGTGTAGTTTATACTTATACCTCCTATTTACATTACTAATTGCATCAACACATCATTATTTCCACAGATACTCCTTTTAAATTTCAGTAAATTCTAGATCCTATGCTATTGGGGTTTGTACGAATGTAGAGTCCTTGAATAAAGCAGGCACTTGTTAATTAGTGAGACTTTTCTCTGTTTAGTTTTTAAATGTTACTTTGTTAAATACCTTTTCGTTTTAATTGTGAATTTTGAAATCTTATTTCTGGAGGGAAAAGGCTGGTTATCCCCACTACGATCCTCTTTCCTCTGCCCCCCTTAATCTGGTAGTCAGTTGTTCACTGTGCTTTCATTTTTCCTTTCTGTTTTATTTGCACGTGTTCAGGCGTGCAAATCTTTGTGCCTCCATTCTTTTCCTATAAACAGCATGAAATTGGAGGTAGTCATTGTCTGCTGTATTTCTGAAGATCAGAATTTTCACCAGTTTCATGCTGTCCTTCCTCAGGCAGGGTGTGGTACGTCCTCCTTGGAAAACTCATTCCAGTAAAACTGGAGTATGCTGTTGAGACTCTTGGTGTGCCCTCCTCAGAAATGCAACCAGGAGCCTTGCTGTTCCTTGTATGAGTCACTGAAGGGTTCAAATGGATACAAGCGATATTAGATTGTTTTTCATGCTCATCAATGTTACATCTTCTTTTAAAAGAAGCTAGAAATCAGGAAATAAAAGTGAACTAATAAACTCTTTCCCCCCAGAGAATTTAGAATTATGTCTATTCTAGTGTTTTGGGAATAAAGCAGTAACAATGAAGGTTAAAAAAATCTGGCCTTGTCCTGTAACCCATGATACCTTGTAGTGCCCAAAACTTTTTAGTGTGTGCATTTCCTCAAGCTGCACATGAGTAACTTTAATCAGGAGCAGAGTGGGCTCTTTCTATTATACGCCATTTCCTCCGCGGCCCTTGCCTCACTTAGCTATTACTGTATGCCTAATCGACCACAGTGAAATGTCTTTAAAACATTTTCCAGGGACCTAAGGACTTTTTGGAGAATTTTTATAATGGAAAATGCCAAAAAGAGGAAAGTTTGAATGGTTTCTCTGCGTAGATAAATGTCTCCAGGGCAGACTGATGAGTCAAGGAGCTGTTAATAGGATATGTAAATGTAACCTTTCACCTAGCTACTGTCACTACCTAAGTCATAACTGCGTGGCTTCAGTAAATTGTTTGAACTGGCTCTTGCCTGCTTCCTTAATGAAACAGACCCTCTTGGTCCCATTATTACCTAGTCACTAGTCAGAGCTGTTTAAGTTTGCATTGTTCTGGCCTCCCCCTCTCTCCTGCTTTAATAGCAGCTCATAGTTATTTTATAGATTTTCACTAATATCTTTGCCTTCAGCTTCACGTCAATACTCGTGGAAAGTTTTTGTATCTGTGTATTTGGCATTGACTTCTAGCTCTTTGGTTTTAATAGAGTGTTTTCTTTTACTTATTCAGCAAGTATTCATTCAGTGCCAACCCTGCGCCAAGCACTGTTCTTGACCCTAGGATCCGATAGTGAGCAAAAAATTCATGGTCTGTGCTATCACGGAGTGAAGAGTTTGGGAGGAAGACAGTCATTAACTAAACACACACACAACAACAACAACAACAACTGATAATAATCATGTAATTGCAAACAGAGGTAAATGCTCTGAATAGAGCAATATGGTTTTGTGGGCTTATATAACAGGAACCTGCGGAAGTGACACTTGATTGACAGCTGAAGTGTGAGTAGGAAAATTTGAGAGAGGGTGGGAAGAAGAGCGTTCCAGAAAGCAGTGGGAACTGTCATTTATGGAGAGGACCGGTTACAGAAGGGAACAGGGTGAAATCAAGTAACTGAGGAGAATCCGGGGAGAGTGGAACTGTGTGAGGCCGGACACCTAGGCTGGGGCCAGTCCACACATGGTCTTGCTGGCTGCATAAAGAATTTGATTTTCCTCCTAAGAACAATGGAGAGTGTTTTAAGGGGCTGGTGACTTGATGTGATTTGTGTTTTCATAAGATCATCTGTGGGGAAATGAGTTGGAGAGGGGCCTGAGCGTCAGTGGGGTGGCTATTTCATTATTCCAATTAGAAAGGGTAGCATGTACCAGACTGTTGGTGGATACTGGGAAGTGGCATGAAGATGGACAGAGAGTGTTTTAGGGGATGCCATCAGTTGAACTTGGGAATAAGATGGGATTTTTTTTATTTATTCAGCAAATATTTAGTGAGTCCCTACTTAATGCAAAGCTGTGTGCCAGGCTCTAGGAATTAAACTGTGAACAAGACAGAAAATGTCCTTGTACGCATGCAGCTTACATATTAATGGGAGTGACAGATAATCATTAAGTAAAAAACAATATATATGTATAATTTCAGGTAATAATAAGTCCCACATGTAGTGTGGGTGCTAACAGTGCAAAGATTCTCTACCAAGCAGAGGGAACAAATACAAGATCTTGAGGCTGGAACAAGAGGAACTCTGTCCCCACTCCCGCCCCTTCCACTAAAGAATACCAAGAAGGCCAGTGTGTCTAGAAATACGGGAGTGAGGACAGAAAGGTGTCAAGATGTCTTGCCAGTAGCTGAAACTTAAAGCATCTAAATAGGGTCATTATCTGCAGTACTGATCAGCTTTTCAAAGACACCTACTATACCAGCTATAATCCCAAACTGCTGTGCCACTAAACTGATTTCAACACAGCTGCAAGAACAGCTTTCTTTATCACAGCAAAGCCTGCTCAAAAACTGACAGTAGTGGCTGGGCACCGTGGCTCACGCCTGTAATCCTAGCACTCTGGGAGGCCAAGGCAGGCGGATCACTCAAGGTCAGGAGTTCGAAACCAGCCTGAGCAAGAGTAAGACCCCTTCTCTACTAAAAATAGAAAGAAATTAATTATAAATTAATTAAACTAAAAATATATAGAAAAAATTAGCCGGGCATGGTGGTGCATGCCTGTAGTCCCAGCTACTCGGGAGGCTGAGGCAGGAGGATCGCTTGAGCTCAGGAGTTTGCCGTTGCTGTGAGCTAGGCTGATACCACGGCACTCTAGCCCCGGAAACAGAATGAGACTCTGTCTCAAAATAAATAAATAAATAAATGAAATTAAAAAAAAAAAAAAAACTTACAGTGGTAACTAAATGTCTATCAGCTCTATTGAAAGGCCCCAGCCTTATTTCAACCCCATTTCCCATTGAACCCTGTCTGGACTTCCCCAGTTAGTCCGGTGAAGGCCTTCCTTTGCTGGTTGCCTAGTCTCTCAGCATAATTTATTCTTTTTCTTTTTGGCGTTGCGTTTATTTATCATGGTCCCTCTTTTCTTTCTATCAGTCTGTTTTCATGTCTTTCTTCAAGGCTTGGTTCTTGGTTCACAAGCTGTGGGTTACGTTTTCTACCAATTTCTTGGGCTTTATTCTATTTTACCTGGATCACTGAACCCCTCAGCCTACTCAGTCTGTGTGATGTTAGTTATGTCTTTCTTGAG
>CAUYRT010011028.1:0-19740 GCA_963574885.1 Lepilemur ruficaudatus | reverse complement strand
CTATGTAAATTTGATAATGATTCATAATAGTTATTGAAATTTTAACTTTAGTTATAAAAACAAAATTTAACATGTCATATTTAATGCAGAAGAACCATGGTAAACAGTGTATTTAAGTGGTTCCATTCTATACTTCTGAGCGTTACTTTCACTGTATTTTACAAAACTCCGATTTGAAAGGTATACTCCTCTATCCCTAGGAAAAAAAGGATGATTGGCCTAAAGAACGCTGCAAACCACATAAGAATAAGTGGAAAGAATGCTGCACACTACATTCCCCTCGGGAAGATTCACAATACATATTAGTGTATTCAAAACTGGGAAAAGTCATACAAGTGAAAATATCTAACTTTGATTCATTGCTTTCCAAATTTATATACAGCCATGGTCCACTTTTTTCACCTGTTAACACTTCACCAAATACTAACATTCTCAGGCAGGGCTTCTCAAGCCATAAGATTCAAATGAATTGGTTAGAGATCTCAATAAAATGTGGATTCTGACTCAGCAGGTCTGCAGAGGGGCCTGAGAGTCTGCATTTCCAGCACACTTGCCCAACATACTTCCAAATGATGCCAGTGCTGCTGTCCAGAGACCACTCTTTAGAGCAAGAAGCTAGAGAAGACACTTTGAGAAGGGCTACTATGGAGACCCCTTTATAGCTATTCAGTTCTATGCTATGAATGTAATACGTACAAACTCTACTGTATGTAAAATAAAGGAATATTAAAGGACTAGAAGGGGACTAAGCTAAAAACAGAGAGGGGGGCTCTAAAGGAATAAAAACAGATCAGAGTAAGCAGAAAATATAAAGGGACCCCCCCCAAAGGAAAGCAAAGGATATGAGAAAAAGAGATGGGGCCTGGGGTTGATGAGGCATAAGAAATACCAGCGTATCGAAAGGACTCATACATTGTCCAATTTTTTATTACTAAAATGAGATAAGCAGGTAGAGGCCATTTACTGGATTTCTATTTTATCACTAAAAGACTCTTAGAACATCTTCAGGTGAATGCCCTGTGGTACAGAGGTTTAGCAAAGTTCAAAAAGGCCCCCCAGAATGAAAAATAAATTATACAGTGATGTCATTACTTGTTGAACCACTGAAATTGTAGGAGAAAACAACAAGTTTTAAAGTAACAGGTGAAATCTCGGTCAAACCTTTTCTTGGATTAGTCTTTGAAGATGAATCCCACAGGACAACATGGCGGCGAATAAGGTCAACATATACTGCTGAACTCTGCAGATGGCAGTGGCCAGGGTGTTTATCACTGAGTTCAGTCCCACCTTCTCAATAACATTCTGGAAGGCAGTAGGGGAATGGCGAGTGATTCTACACAAGGCCTACAGAGACAGGAGAACAGATCTGTCAGACAACTCTAAGGGCATCTACCATTCCTCTGAAAGGTAACACATGCTTCTTCTGTGCAAGGGAATAGAAGGTGCTTACCTTGCTCCTTTATTACTTATTTTGGCACAAGAAATTTGGAAAGTTTCAACATATTTAAAAACAAAGTAATAATCCAGGTGCCAATAAACACTGAAGTTTTAAAACATTAGAAACTATTATAACTATTATATTGATAAGTTAATTCATAAGTCTATATAGAAAAACTTCCCTTTAAGTAATAAAACACATTATTCAACACCTTCTTTGTGTAGACAATGAACTAAGTGCTGGAAAAAAAATTAATATCAAACATTTCATTGTTCACAATGTGAAGAACAGTGAGAATACCTCAATATTATCTCATTTAATTCTCCTGACAACATATTTAAAAAGGTAGTATTATTACCCTTTTATAGATGGTAAAACTACGGTATACAGTGTCTAAGTAACTTACCCAAAGGTGTATAGCCCCACTTGAATGTTGTCAGTGGCAGAGCAGAAATTTAAACCAATATAGTCAGACCCCATAGCTAAATTGCTCGTAGACTATTACACACGAAACTTATAATAAACTAACAGAATAAGTATTGTAATAGAAGTGGGCTCAATTAATTGTGCCCAGAAAGAAAGGAAAAGCAAGTGAACAAAAGCCACATAACTAGGATAACGTTGAGCCAGTTTTTGAAGGGTAGGTGGGAAATAAGTGGGAAAGTGAGTAATGAAAATTCTAGCCTGAACAGAACAAGTACTCACATGGAGACATGTAGAAGCAAAGCATGCTCTAGGAAGGGCAATTTGTCCGAAGCAATTAGAACATACATTGGGTGCAGGAAAGGAGGTATGCAGTAGGACAGAAGAAAACCTGATGATCCATCTAGAAAAGCAGGCTGGAGCCAGAGTTGGTCGACCAAGCTAGGAACTTTAAATTTTATGCCATAAGCAAAGCGAAGCCCTCAAAAGTTAAGAAAGAGGTGGTGACATTTCATATGTATGTGAGAGACTCCAAAGACAGAAATAAACATAAGCCGAGAATAGTTTTATTTTTCAAAACTCATTATAATTAATGGCATTTAAACTCCTTCTCCTTGATTTATATTTTAAACAGATTTATAACCTTATTAATAATGAAAAGATCAAATATAAGAAGAATTGTTAGAAATGTGATGTCAAGTGGAAAGCAGGGAGGGAGATATAAAAAAGATAAAAGATTTTCAAAAATATTTGCATCTTCAAGACAGTCTTAGGAAAAAAATTAGACATTTTTCCTATCTCCAACAGTAACTTCCTTTAAAAGTTATTCCTATTGATAAAATAAGGAAAGTATGTGCTGATTGGTATAAAACTCAATTTTTCTTCAAAATTAAATTCTTTAAAGTAAATGTTTTCCCATAATGCTAAACCTTATTTCCAATCTTTATGAAAATGCTAATGTGACTTTATTATAGTGAGACAGGAAATAGTAACTGGCATCAGTGAAAATCTACAAGGACCTTCTCCAGATGTTTCCTCTTGAAAATGGGACTGAGAGGCAGAAGGTAGAAAAAGGGGCCAAGAAGAGTCTTCAACCTTTTATGTCTATGCTGTTGAAATCTTTCAAATGAATGTATATTATTTTTACAGCAATTTTTTAATGTTACATTCTAACGCCAATGACTATATTAGACATTTTAAACATTATACTGAAATAAACATTTGCAAGAAAGTTTGCTTTATTAATAATGTATATATTTACTGCCACTTCTGAAGTAAACGAATATACAAAATGCACCCAAAAAATTAGAATTTGCAAAGCACTAACTATATACTTTTCCCTAAAAACAAAAAGTATCCCTTTCCTCATGGAATTATCATATGAGACACTTAAAAATTTCTGTCCTAACAATCACTGATTTCATTTCAACCATATACCAGGAATTTATAGTCATTTAGAAATAGGAGCATCAGAATGAAATTCCATCGAATAAATAAACTCTACTTTGGGTGCCTTTCAAATAATATTTCAGTCTCTCTTCTTTCTTCCAAGGGAGTTACAGATGGGTAAAGTAGACATCATGGTTTAGGAAACATAAAAGTAGGGTTTTTTGAATCTAAAATCCAAATTGTTTAAGTTTCAATAGAAAAGAAGCAATCATATCTGAAAATGGGAATATGAAAAATAAATTCACTTTTTTAAAAAGCTGGTTCTGATTAAAGAATTATGAAACTTTTTAAAAACCTATTTGTAATGAATCTAAGAAAACCACTATTTATGAAATAAAAACAGAATTGTTTAATTATTTTCCTAATCCAAGTATTTTTTTTAAAAAAGGCATTTTAAATGATGTCCCTAAAGATCATACTACCATCAGAATTTTTCAAGCAAACTAGGATTCTCCGAATAGTGACTTCAACACAGCAAAACAATGTCTCATTAGCACTGTAACAATTCTTAGAGGAACTGGCACAGCAAAACTGACTTTCTATTGATATAAAATCCCTGCCTAATTATCATGGGGAAATTTCTTGATGAAAGATTTTCCCAGACCACTTCTCAGTAGAATTCAAAGCAATATGAGGACAACTAGAATGTCTCTTCTTCAGAAGGCCACTCGAAAGCCCAACAGATTTTCCATTTTGAAAAGCTCATGAAGAAAATAATCTTTAATTTGTTTCTGAATTTCAAACTCAATTGAGAGCTTCAGAGAAACTGAGAAGATGCACAGAGCCTTGACAGTACATTAGCACTTACAGTTTGGGAATAAAAAAAAAAATCAAATATCAAGTCTTATCTTCAGTGATTTGGTTTTCAAATATTATACTTATTAAAAGAGTTTGAGATTATATTGTTAAAACTGGAAAGAACAGTTCCAGTTCAAAATTCACTTCAAAATCAACGTTTAGTGTTACCTCTAGAACTTGGGTTTTCTTACAGTCTGTTTAATAAAAGCAGTTTCCAAGAAATAGACTCATTCAAAATTGAAGGCTGCATATCTATTAAAAACATGAACAGAATCACCAAGGAAGAAAAGGTTTAAGAACCGTTTTCTTTTTGGTCTTTCAAATGATTTTTTGATGTCATATAAAATTACCGGGAGTTTTTTTTTCAAACTACACATACTCTCATCTGACCTCTGAGAGATCTTAAGATGTATCAGAATAGGGGGAGGGGTGGATGGACAGAGAAGCAGCTGCAGTGAACGCTGCTTGAAAAGCTCTCCTCCAACCCCAGCGAAAACTGCTATCCTGCATACTTCACTTTTGACATCTTTTCGTCTCAGTGTGTCAGTAACTAGGATTACTCCAGTTACCTCCCTCATAGGAACCATTTTAACTCAACCTAACTCTACAGGTTTCTCTGGTTACCACTATGGTTCCTATAGAGATTCCCTATAATCCCAATAATTCCAGGAATCACTTTTATCTATTCAATGCATTTCCCAAGTCAGGCCCACTCCCTCCAACTACCAATAGCTGCCAACGCGGCCCCTCCTGAGTAGTAGGGGCCAACTGCCAAGCCATGCCAGTATTTCCTAAAAGCTCCAAGGTCTAGGGCAGTGGTTCTCAAACTTGAGCAGGCAACATCACCTGGAAGCTTGTTGAAATGCAGATTACTGGGCCTCTCTCCCCATTCTCCTCCCCCACCACTCCTAGAGATTCTGATTCAGTAGGTCTGGGTTAGGGCCCAAAAAACTACATTTCTAACAAATTCCCAAATAATATTGATGCTGCTGGTCTGGGGGCCACACGGGCATAGAGGAATCTATGGGGCCAAGAGATCAATAGGAGAAACAGGTCAGATAATCGGTGCCAGAGGCAGTAAATGCAGACAGTCACAGTGAGAACAAGGAGCAGGTTGCTGCCTCAGCACACTGAGCAGTGCTGTCCTCCACCCACTCAGTCATTCATTTGGTCAGCAGGTATCTATGGAGCACCTACCATGTGCTCAGAAAAGGAACAAGTAGGGCTCCTATCTTCCTGGAACTGACACTCGAATGGGAAAAACTGTGCATAAATAAGTTAAGTAAATACAGCTGTGTTCATTAGAGGGGAGAGAACAGAGCCAGGGACATCCTAACTGAGGAGGTGACACTTAAGCAGAGACCCGAAAGATGAGGAGTTGGCCATGTGAAAAGCCAGCAGAGAGCATCCAGGAATAGGGAACAGCAAGAGGAAAGGTCCAGAGGCAGAAAAATTCTAGAAAATGTGTGAACGTAAGTTTGGTTCAGACACAGTGAGTGAGGGAATGAGTGTTAGGAGGCGAAACAAAAGAGGTAGGCAGGGGCCAAATCATGCAAGATCTTGAAAGTCATGTAAAGAATTTTGATCTTTATCACCAAATGGGTCCAGGACACATTCCTAAGAGGTGAATATGGGAAAAGACAATTGAGAAGGAAGTTTGGCTCCATAAGCCAAGCCCCGTTAGGAAGCAATTGTCACTCCTCGCCAAGAATGTGTGTGAAGTATCCTCCAGATGCATATTCTCAGTTTCGGTAACCTCATTCTCTAATAAATCCTCATGCAAATCTGTTTACAGCACAGGTGCCATTTTCTTAAGATTATGCTACAATAACTTTCTTTTAGTATCTACAAACAATGACCTCATGTTATATTCTGCCCTCCTTTTATATTATGCCACCCTCTTTTATATTAGCAGGACCTTTGTGGCCTATTTTTCTTTGTCTCCAAGTAAAGAAGGGGGCTTGATGTTAACCTTTGCCCTCTACTCACATGTGAGACAGGAGGAGGCTCCCTCTTAATCTTTACAAGAAAAGTCCTAACCTGCAGTCAAGAGGCCTGATATCAAACTGAGAGAGAGATGAACAAAACATAGCCCCAGATTTCAAGGAGTTTACAATTTATAAGGCATCATTAATAAAATAAACTAACGTAACTAATGTATTAAGCAAAACGTGCTATGTGCTTTAAAAATATTAAACATTACCGTAAAACTGAAAGACTCACCAATTCTTGACTTCCATCTAGTATTTTGAATAAAGTGTTATTAATCCTTCAAAAAAAAATGGAAAGGCTGACTAGCTAGTTGTAAACAGTGAGGTGTAAAGAGCTAATGGAAAGGAAAGTCCCCAAGATGACTTCTAGCCCTTTGCTTTCCTTAACCCATGTTCTAACTTTCCCTCCCTGTGTCAATACATCAGTCTGAGGAAGGGGGGCAACCAGGGAAAAGAGAGCACTGAGCCAAGGAGGGGCCCAGGAAGCACAGTGGCATTTGCAAGGGAGATGGAGGGGAACCCGGCGGAGGCAGCCAGAGTAGACGGGAGTTTGCTACAGTACGGAAATAAATTGACTGACTGAGCAAATTAGTACATATATTGAAAATAATGGGAACCCGCTTTTTCTCTGAGAAGGGATTTACAAACATGGAAAGAGGGAAGACTAAAGAATCCTGAGGTATTAAAATTATAATAGAAGTATCAATATAAATTCATGAGGGTTTTTTCCCAAATATGTACAACGACACATATTTTAAAAATATAAATGTGTATTATGGATATATATATTTTATCTAGCTTTGAACATTAAGAAGGTCTAGAAACAATGACATCACCCTGACCCACACCCCCAAACAATGAGCACAAAGAGCATGCAAATCTTCATCTCTCAATACTAAGGATTTCTTGGAGAAATGACTGATTCTGGGGCTGGTGCAGGAAAAGTAGAAAATGAGCCTAGAACACTGCATGGTGTGCGAAGGTAAGGAAGTGCTCAACAGTGATGGAAATAGGTAAAAAGGACACAGAAGCCAGCTTGAAGGGATCCCACTGGTCAAATCTGGGATGATTTGAGCATCTGAACAATAAATAGTAGTATCACATTACACCTCATTGAATAAAATAGATTCCATGAGTCCATAATGATATAAATACATACATAAATGCAGGAGAAGAGAAAGTGCATCCTCAAAACAGAATTCTAATTAAGGCATATGGCCTGATTGTGTACAGCTCATGATCAACACAAAAGGAATGGTGTTTACATTTCTAAAGGGTTATTGAAAGCAAAACAAACAAAAAGAATACAGAGACTGTATGTGGCCTACAAAGCCTCAAATTTTTATTATCTAGTCTTTTATAGAAAATACTTGTCCCTAATAAAAATAATACAAATGACGATCACATGACAACCACAATCGAGGTATCTGGTACAGTTACGAGTCATCAACGGATGCTATAGAGATTTAATGAGGAAACACCACACAGACCCAAGTTGAGCCTCACCCTACAAAATAAAAGCTCTGTACTCTTCAAAATTGTAATGACATGAAATAAACGAAGACTAAAGGATTGTGTCAGACTGAAGGAGACTAAAGTGCTATAAAAACAAAACACAACATATGCTCCTGAATAGGATCCTGGAGCAGGAAAAAGAAAAGAAAACATTACTGGGGCAATTGGCAAAATTTCAGTTAAAAATGATTCAGATAATATTAAAAACAAAGTATAAGAAGCCCAAGATGAAAGAGCCAAGCTTGATGAGTCAGATGAAGAAAAGAAGGACTAGGTATGAGACTTAGGTGGGAACTATTGAAAAACCAAGAAAATAAGCCATGCTGAGTATTAAAGATGAAAATGATAACATAAATCCAATTAAAGCAAGACAGATTTTTTTTTTTTAAAGGCCCAGGATTAAAATGGATGCCTTAAAATATGATTCAAAGATAACTCGAGAAAGTTCACTGGTATACTTTGTAACTCTTTCTGATACTTTTTCTGACAATTTCTCTGTAATTATTAATACCATAATTAGTTGTGGAATCTTTTAAATTTTGAAAACATGTGGCTCCTGAAACAGATGTGTGTGCGTGAGACCAATGTCATACGTCCTTTCTTAATGATATTCAGGAAACAGGATTTTTAATTCCTTGAGTTTTAAGTAAGTAACATAAGAACTGAAAAATATCATAAATATCCATAGGATTTAGCAACATGAAAGTCATTAGTAACCTTATCAAGATCAACTTTAGTGGCATTTTTAGGACAGGTACCAGATTGTGCTGAGGAGGAAACCTGGGCCAGAAAGGAGCAACAGTGCGTGGCAACAATTCTTTAAAGAGGTATGGCTGCAAAGTGGGGATACGCAGCCTGGGGACTGTTGACATGTTTGTGTGTGTTCTGTGTTGTTGTTTTTTTTCTTAATGGAGCAAATTAAAGAACACCTGAATGCTGACTAGAAAGATCTAGTAGAGAAGGAGAGATCTGAAATGTAGGAAAGGGCAAAAATAACCATTTTTAATCGCAAGTAAGGTTCCCAAGAAGGGACCAGGAAGAAGATTCGGAGAAACATGAAGAGGTTTATCTCTGACACAAGAAAGGACAGCTTGTCCACTGTACCAGGAAGGAAAGAACTGAGAGAAGACAGGTGTTCATGTCCGCAGGTATACTTCCACGGCAGAAGGAAGTTCCCACTGTATGTCTCCATTTTCCCTGGGCAGTAGGGGCAAGTCATTTAGTGAGGATGCAGGGTGAAAGTGTGGGATTGGAGGTTTAAGAAAAGAACACAAGGTGTGAAACTGCCACAGAGGGAAGTACAAGAGTGAGCTGACCGGAGGTACAGCGAGGGTGCCATACAACGTGGAGAGCCCAGACGAGATTGGTTATTCAAAGAGGTATTTAAATAAATCATATGAGAGAGGGTTATATTTGTTCAGCAGAGTATTAAATTGATACAAGCATATTAACATATCGTCATAAATATTTGGAATACCAAGTCATTATAACCATGTGAGCAAAGTAATAAACAACCAATCAAAACACAAAAAGTGCAAAACCACAGATGCCTGAACATTAAAACAAATTCATCTGAACCGTATGATAAATCCACTTAACACAAAATCTGAATGAGGGCACTAACAGAAGTCAGGGAACATTAAAAATATAACAAACCAAATCCTGTACCCTATCTACTGCCACAGTTTTCCACTACCACCTCCAGACAGTTTTTGAAACCATAGTGTCCTAACAAGGTCCTGTTGGAATTCCCGGACAGTCCCAAGGTTTTCCAGACCTAGTTTTTAAAATTCTGCTTTAGGAGAAAATCAAGTTATTGCTCTCACCAACTATTACTACTCCGAGATTTCAGTTTCCTACCTATTCAATTGAATTTATGCTGGTACATTTCTTCAAACTTGGTGTTTAAATATACCCAGATATAGCCCCAAAAGATGCTCCATCTTACCGATATTGCTGTTATCCTAAGAGAATCAACAGTAGAATGTCTGAATAGGTACCATAAAACAGGTCCAATTTCTCCTGTAATAAAGCCCTGGGCTTGAGCAGAAAAGGTAGTACAGACATTTTCAATAATCTTTGCTGCCATGTGATTCACCACACGTTCTTCCTAGAGAGAGACAGAACAAGGAGATTAAAAGAATATTAGTGTGAGAAATGCATACATGTCATTTTTTTTCATAACCTCTGCAAATAATGTTATTAACATGATACCAAGACTGTATCATCTGCCCCTGTATGCGTTAAGGTATCCTGGGAGGTGTGGCAACTCTTTCAGATTATTATAAAACTACTACAAATAATCATTTCATTATTTACTAGCAAGCTAGCATAACATAATCCTATACATATTTTAATAAAAATGCTGAAATAGTCTGGAAAATAAACAATATAAATATAACATAAAAATTGCAAAATGATTTTAAAATCCTAAGGAACAGGCAGAATAATCCTCAGATCACTCATGCCTAGGAATAATTTGTGTACCAATCAGCCGGAGCGGAAAAATCACCTCCATGCAGGACATCAAGGAGAGCCCTAAGGAAGACACTGCCTCAGTGGTGTGACCAAATTAACCCTAGACTAAAAGCTATTCTGGATGGTCCTAATAGTACTTAAAAGTTAGCTTCAAAAGAAACAAACTGTTTTCCAGTAATGTAAATGAATCCAAGAAAAAGCCCAAAAGTACTAGAACACCAAGAAAAAAAAAATCAGCACTTAACAATATAAAATTCACTGTGTCTGACATCAAAATTAAATATCACCAAGGAGGTAAAGAAGCATGAACATATGACTCATAAGAAAAAACCTAATAGAAATGATGATAGAATCAGTAGAAAGATATTAAATGGCTATTATAAATATAGTCCATATACTCAAGAGAAAAGCATAAGCATAAGGAAAGAAACAGAAGATATAAAAGTGACCCAAATCAAAAGTCTAGAGACAAATAATGCCATGTCTTATAGGAAAAATACAGTGGATAGGATGAACAGATTTGACATTGTAGCCTAAATGATTAAACTTGAAGACACAGCAATTAGCAGTAAAAAACTATCCAAAATAAACACAGAAAGAAATAAGACTTAAAAAAAAAGGAACAGAGACCATCAGTGAATTGTGAGACAGCTTCAAAAGATCTAATATACGTATAGTTAGGATCCTGGGGAGGGGGGCAGAAGAAATACTGGCTGAAAATTTTGAAGATTTGTGAAAACTAATAACTCTACTCCTAAGAAACTTCAATGAGCCCCAAGAGGAAGAAACAAAGACATATATCACACCAAGGTACATCATAATCAGACTGCTAAAAAATGGTAATAAAGAAAAAGCCTTAAAAGCAGTTACAGTAAAAAGACATGTTCCATAGAGAGGAACAAAGATAAGGATGGCAGGAAATTCTCATCAGAAACAATACAAATCATAAGATACTAGAGCAGTATCTTGAAAGTACCAAAAGGAAAAAAGGTAACAGTCAACCTACAAATGCCAACAACAATATCTTTCAAAAACAAAGGCAAAATGAACTCTTCTGACGTGTGAAAGCTGAGCAAATTCATGACAAGCAGAACTGCACTACAAAAATATTAAAGGAAATCCTTCAGGCAGAAGCAGAATGATGTTGACAGGAAAACTAGATATACAAAAAAGAATAAAAATGGTTAATATGTAAATAAATACAGTAGACTGTTTTCCTTACTTTTTGAACCTCTTTATAACATAAGCTGTTTAAAGCAAAAATAACAATGTATTATGTGGTTGATAACACAGGTAGATGTAAAATGCATGACAAAAGTAGAATGGCTAGAAGTACTACATCACTCTAGTGTAAGGTTCTTATATATACTAATAGTTCTTAAGAGCTTGTATATCATTATATACATTATACAAATAAGGTTCTGGGCCGGGTAGGGTGGCTCACACCTATAATCCCAGCACTTTGGGAGGTAGAAGGGGGAGGATCTCTTGGAGCTGGTTCAGCCTAGCAACACAGCCAGACCTTGGCTTACAAAATATCAAAAAAAAATTAGCTGGGGGTGGTAGCACATGCCTATAGCCCCAGCTATTCAGGAGCCTGAGGCAGTCAGATTGCTTTAGCTCAGGCATTCAAGGTTGCAGTGAGTTATATCAGGCCACTGCACTACAGCCTGGGTGACAGAGCGAGACCTTGTCTATAAAAAAAAATAATAATGGTAAGGTTCTGGCATACAGTTTTAATATTACATAAGGTTCACATATATTATACATGAATTTGCATATCATTATTTAAAAGTCAACTGTGATAAATCAGAATCATATACTATTAGAAAAGATGTATAATAATAAGCTAATAAGGGAGATAAAAAGTCAGTAAAGACAGAGAAGACTTGGATAACTCTATCAACCAACTCTGACATTTACAGAACATTCCACTCAACCAAAGTAGAATATACACATTCCTTTTAAAATCACATGAACCCTTACCAAGGCAGACCATGTTCTGGGCCACAAAAAACATCCCAGCAAACTCCATACTCACAAATTAATTTGAGATGAATCACAAGCTTAGATGTAAAAGTTAGAACCATAAAGCTTCTAGAAGAGATCGTAGAGTATCTTGACTACCTTGAGGTAGGCCAAGCTTTCTTAGGCAAGACAAAAAGACAATAAGCATAAAAAAAAAAGGATTAAACATCAAAATTTTAAATTTCTGCTCATAATGACCCCATTAAGCCTCATAGTGTCTCAGACCAGGAAAAACTATTTACAAGACACATACATTATATAATCTGAGCATTTTATATGACATAAATTATACCTTAACTTAAAATATTAAAAAATACACTAAAGTATATGTATAATATCCTACATTTGCTTAACAGTACACATATATACATATGTAAGTGAAGGAAGGGCACAAAAAGACATACAACACTCTGTTAATGACGATTATAATCGGTATGGGTTGTGAGGAGAGGGAATCCACTAATTCTACTTTAGACATTTTTGCATTATTTGCACTGTTATAGTATGTATTACTTTCTCAATCCAAATTTATGTATTTTTCACGTAAAAAGATTTTTAAAATGAGAAAATATTGAGCTATATCTAATTTCAAGCCACGATTTTGCACTGTACTAGCTATATATATCCTTGGGCATTTTTATCTCTGTGCTTCAGCTTCATTATCTATAAAATGGAGATAATAAAACCCAAGGCAGCTCGAGAATTAAATAAGACAGCATATATGAACACAATCTTGATCATGAATAGTAAATTCTCAATAAATGTTAGCTTTTCTTCCTATTAATAGCAGATAGCATGAACTATAAGATTGCTAGAAATTTTAAACACACTTCAATTTCTCAAACTTCAACACATTTCATTTCTCAGAATGAGCATTGGAAAGAACTCTTCCTTCCCATCTTTCCATTCCTGTGTTTCCTTCCATGTGGCCAGAATAAATTAATATAACACTCCCAGTCTTCTGTTCCTTCATTCATTCTGCTCCGGGGGAAATAAAATGTGTCATCCATTTGTCAAATTTGGAAACAATAAACTGGACATGTCTAAATGCTCAGCTTTTTCCTTTTCCCTTGGGGACAGGCCCACTCACCGAGTTGTATTCTCATATTCTCCAGTTATAAGTCTTACCTAGACAGGTACCTCAACTTGCAGAGTGTTGCTATATCTGGGGAATGCTGAGTTTCCTTAACGTGGGGGTCCAATATATGGAAATCTATTTGCCCACAGATATAAACTATGTCCTCTACCCTAGTTCTCATTATATACAAATATGACACTTTGTCCCGTATGCCCTGTTCTTTGTCTTATTTCTCATGAAGTTGTGAAACCTCTCCCCTGACTGTAAGGGGGAAATGTGCTATTTACAGAGGCCCTCTCAAATATCTTCACATGTGTTTTACATCACAATTGTCAGTCAATTCCTAAGAGAACCAATTCCTAGTACTAGAAAATCACAATTATTTTAGCATGTAGGTTGGAAAGCGGTTGTGTGTCATCCCAGAGCTCTAAAAACTCTGTGAGATTGTCAGGCCAATTCAACTTGCTACCACCTGAAATAAGTGACCCTAGACCTTGGGATTCCCCATGGGACACCATCAAAGTCATAAGATCAGTGGTATTTTCTGCTTAATTAACACTTTGGAGGGGATAACTGGATTAAACTAATGTCTATTATTTAAATCCAATACTTATTTCATCATATCATGATAATAAAAGCTATGATTATTAGACAAATAGGTAGGCTTATTAATGAAGAGCTGTACTATGTTTAAATGTTGTTAAATAGATCTAATGCATTGTAGGCAGTCTTGAAAAGAAAGTTTTGCTACCAATGTAATTTTAGTCTACATGCCTACTTTTCCAATAAAGAGCACCAAAATCAGTATCTGAAATATTGACATTAATTATTTTCACATTGGTACATTGATCTTTCCTCTAAAGGCTTCAAGGAACCTGGTGGTTTATCTTACATAGTTTACTGCTTTAGCAACTCATTAAACCAAGAATATGGGATTCCTCAATTCTTGCAAGACACTGGCCAAGATACCTAGACAACTCTATCCCTCTGAAAGCAACTAAAAATACTAGATATAAAATAAGAAAATGAACAAACAAACCTTCCTAAAAGCATCTGTAAACCAGCACCAAATTCTTACGCCAGCAACTGTGTAAAGAACCCTGAGAGGTGCCTAGAACACTTAAGCGTTTGCCCTGATAGCATTTGTCTAACAAGGTGAATAAGAAAATGAGAGGCAAGGCTAAGGGCCCACAGAAGTAGTAAGTAAAATGAAGAATCCTCTACCTAGACCCAATTAAAATAGGAGATCCCAGTAGCTACAACTAAGTATAACACACGTGACCAAGAAATAACTCCCCCATCTCCCTGACTATCTGCCAATCTGAGTTGGGCGGTGATGGTGTATTTGGAGGTGGGGGTGCAGATTGCAGGAAAGAAGGTTCACAATAAGCTAAAAGTACAAGTCAGCCCTCACTTGATTTGCAGAGTAGTTCCTTCAAAGAAGCCACAGCTGGTCTGACAGCTGACTTCTCAGCAGCAGTAACTGCAGCCAGAAGACAGTAAAATAGTATATCTAATTGCTAATAGAAAGCATTGTCAACCTACAATTGTATTCACGGGAAAATTATGTTTCAAAAACAAGAGCAGTAGAATAATCACAAAAATAAAAGAAATTAGAAAAAAAGACATGAAGAAAAAATATAAAGCAGATGAAACAAACAGCACAAAGTAAGATGGCAGCTACAAACACAATCATGCCAAAAATTACAAAATATATAAATGGACTAAATACTATAGTTAAGAGAAAATGATTATAAAGCAGAATTTTTTAAAAGTGAACAATTTTTTTTTTTTCTGAGACAGAGTCTCACTCTGTGGCCCGGGCTAGAGTGCTGTGACGTCAGTCTAGCTCACAGCAACCTCAAACTCCTGGGCCCAAGCGATCCTTCTACCTCAGCTTCCTGAGTAGCTGGGACTACAGGCATGTGACACCATGCCTAATTTATATATATATGTATGTATTTTTTTAGTTTTCCAGCTAATTTCTTTCTATTTTTTAGTAGAGACGGGGTCTCGCTCTTGCTCAGGCTGGTCTCGAACTCCTGAGCTCAAACGATCTGCCCAACTCGCCCTCCCAGGGTGCTAGGATTACAGGCGTGAGCCACCGCGCCTGGCCAAAAATAAACACTATGAAGTGACATCTAAAATAAAGTTATAAAAAGACTGAGCAAAAAAGGGAGAAGAGAAAAAGATATACAGTCATACCTAACCCAAAGGGGGCTGGTTAGCTATATTAATGTCAGATAAACTAGACTGTGGATAAAAAGCATTATTAGAGTTTTTTTAAGTTCACAGCATAACAATAAAAATTATAATAAACCAAAGAAAAAAATCTGAATTCTTATATATCTAATAACTAACACTAAAAATACACAAAAGCAAAATATGACAAAATTGCAACCCTACCAAAGAGGGCAATTTAAACACATAATCTCGATATCTGATAAAACAAACAGAAAGACAGATGGAAGAGCTATCTAGAAGATTAACAAGCCTAACCTAATGGAAAGAAAAAAGAACACATCACCCAACAATGATAGAATTTAGTTTTTTCCCCTAAGTATACACACACTGAAAGTCATAAGAAAAATTTCAACAAATTCCAAAGGATTGGAATCACACATACATCATTCTCTCTAACCATAATACTGTTAAGCTAAAAATAATACTAAAAAGATAAGAAACCAGAAGGGCAGGTATTAAATGAAAAGGAAATACAGGCTATAGATTTTGTTATGCATACAAAGTGTGTAATGGGTAAAAAACAGTCAAAGGAATATGAAAATTTACATAGAAATCCAACCAATATAAATCCTTGAAAGGTATTACTACTGATACTTTATCAGTTCTTACATGCTGAGCCAAACTCTGTGAGTATAACTGCCATAGGAAGAGAGGAAGCACGAACCCCACCCTTGCAATGAAAATGCTACACTCTATGTGCCTCTTATGCTACCAACTCTTTGGAAGCTGTTCTATCCCACCCAGTGCTTGCTGAGGATTGCGTCCCTCATACCATTCTCAAGCGTTCACTACAAGACACATCAGATAACTCCACACCTAGTAAGCCATCCTGTTAGTATCAGCATTCAAGAAGCTATGAACTTTTGAATTATTAGATTCATAGTGATATTCAAACGAAACAAAACTGCATTGTTCCTATTCCACACGTTTCCCACCTTCACTGCATAAAAGGAAAGTGGAATTACGAGTACCCACAAAGAACCTGATGCTGATGGCACATGTATTTCTTCATTAGAAAGATTAAACTTAGATTGCAATTAAAAAATACAGAAAATAAAACTGTACATTTTAGCTCTCATCAAAAGCCAAGAATCTTAATTCATTTTTCTCTTTATTTTAGGTGACCAGTAAAACATTTCAAAAATAATGCATGTAATGGCTAACATTTCTAGTACTTCTTTTTAATTCAATCTCCATCTCTTCAAATTAAATATATAAATGATTTGCCACTGGTTTTCTCAGAAAGAACAAAGATATCTAATTAAAAAAGGGAAATTAAATATACTTTTAAAAGAATTTTGTTACATAAAAATTATCTAATAAGCTATTGTTCAGAAATGAATAATAAACCAGTTTATTTTTTGAATCTCATATTTTTAAATACAACATATGCCAGGTGTTAGTTCAGCACCCGTAATTATACAGATTATCATGCAAGCTAAAAAAAAAGAGAGACCTGGTTGATTAGATACAAATATACAAATTAATCTTCTCCTCTAAACCTGTGGAAATTCTAGGAGCTATTTACAGCATTCCTAGGTGCACTGTAGAGTAGGCTGTTACCTACATAGAGAAAATAACATCTCAAGGAAAAAAACAACTTTCTCAGGCTCCCTATTGCACACACATATGGAACATATGTCATGTAAATTCAATGCCAAGTTGATGTATATACATGGGTGTGTATGTGTGTGCATACACACACACACACATATATACAGAGAGGGGGGCATATTTCAACAATATACAGTGGTACAAATGAGCTATAGTTTACATAATCAGCAGTATCAATCTCAACCTAGCTCTAAGCAAAAGAATTGAGTCTGGAAGGAGTATGATGCCATTCGGTTTACAAAGAATTCAGCATTAGGAATCAATAGATTTAATGTTTAGCAATACCTCAAAGATGGAAACACTATAAAGAAAAACTTGGGAATGTTTATCACCAAAAAATAGTGTTTACACCCTGAAAGAAAGGACATGAGGCAGTCCAGGAGGGAGAGAGAATTCTCTAGATTACTTGCCCGTTTAGGGGTTTTTGTTTTGTTTTTCAAAAATTATGGGGATACAAACATTTTGGTTACATGATTTGCTTTTGTGCAGTTTGAGTCAAAGCTATATGTTATACTTTTCTGTACGTGAGGTAAATTTCACAAGAACCTACATCCTCTTAAAAAGAGTGTATTTTCAACTATACATATACATTTTATATACTCTTCTGTACATGAAGTATATTTCACAAGAACCTACATCTCAGTAAGTTCTGGAAAAATGGTTCTCTACATAGAAAAAAGTTTTTAAATTGTTGAACATGAAAGGCTTAAAAATTATTTTACCTTGAACTATGTCTTGAATGCATTAGACAAATATGCTATTTTAAGAACTGCTATAATTATTTTTGTAAAAAAAATCCTTTTTTACAGATAATAATCATCACCTAATTTATCGTTTTGTAGGGACAATGTCAGTGTATATGCTGCCAAAGCATATGCTTCACTGCTTTTCAAATATATGATACAAAATTTTTATAAATTATAGAGCTCTAGACATTTCCTCCCTTATGAAAAACATGCAAGACTTGCCACATATACTAAGGCAATAAAAGGCAACTATGTTACTAAAATACAAAACTGTATTACTATTTTATAGTTATAACAATAATTATGTAATAACAATACACATGGACATAAAACATTATTCTTCATATTCTATGCCCACTGAAAAATGGGAGGGGGGCAGGAAAGAGATTTTAGATAAAAGATACAACCTCAGGGACTAGAATTAATCATCTTTTACTCTAATAACTTAAGTTTTAAAAATTAAAGATGAAAAGCTTCTAGAATTTTTTTGTTGATGTAACTGTACATATTTATGGGGTACATGTGACATTTTAATAGATGCATACAATGTGTTAATGATCAAGTCAGGGTAATTGGATACATATGCATCACCTCAAACATTTAGCATTTGTTTTGAGAATATTTCAAATCTTGTCTTCCAGCTATTTTGAAATAAACAATAAATTACTGATAACTAGTCACTCTATTATGCTATCAAACACTAGAACAAATTCCTTCTATGTAACTGCATTTTTGTACCCATAACCAACTCCTTTTCATTTCCCCCTCCACCATACCTTTCCCAGCCTCTTAACCACAATTCCAGCTCCATGAGATCAAATTTTTTAGCTCCCACATGAGAATATGCAATATTTGTCAGTGCCTGGCTTATTTCACTTAACATAATGTCCTCCAGGCCCCATCCATGTTGCTACAAATAACAGGATATCATTCTTTTTTATGGCTAAAAAATATTCCATTGCATTCCATATGTATTAATACTACAGCATGCAAATATTTTCTCTCACTCTGTAGGTAGTCTGTTCACTCTATTGTTTCTTTCCTTGTCTGTGCAGAAGCTTTTTCATTTGATCAGGTCCCATTTATTTATTGTTGTTGTTGCTGTGATTGCCTTTGGGGTTGTCTTCACAAATTCTTTGCCTAGGCCAATATCTATGAGTTTTTCCAACATTTTCTTCTAGAATTCTTATAGTTTCATGCCTTAGGTTTAAGTCTGTTATCCATTGTAAATTAATTTTTGTGAGGGGTGAGAGGTGCGGATCCTGTTTCAGTCTTCTACATGTGGCCATCCAATTTTCCCAGCACCATTTATGGAATAGGGACTCTTTTCCCCAGTGTATGTTTTTGTCTGTTTTGTCAAAGATCAGACAGTAATATGAGGATGGTTTTTATCCAGGTTCTCTGTTGTGATCCACTGGTCTATGTCTTTCTTCTTGTACCAGTGTCATGCTGCTTTGGTTACTATAGCCTTACATAGTAACATTCTAAAAGTAATTCTATTCCCAGTATAGCCTGAAGTTTGGTAAAGCAATGCCTCCCAATTTGTTCTTTTTGCTTAAGGTTTCTTTGGCTATACAGGGTCTTCTCTGCCTCCATACCAAGCATAGAATTATTTTTTCTAGATCTGTGAAAAATGATGTTGGTATTTTAACAGGGATTGCGTTGAATCTGTAAATCACTTTTGGTATTACAAACATTTTAACAATGTTGATTCTGCCAATCCATGAGCATGATATGGTTTTCCATTTGTTTACATCCTTTGCTGTTTCCTTACTGTTTTGTAGTTCTCCCTGTAGAGGTCTTTCACCTCCTTGGTTAAATATATTCCTAGGTATTTTATTTTCTTTGTTGCTATTGTGAAAGGTATTGAGTCTTTGATTTGATTCTCAGCTTGACTGTTGCTGGCATATAGGAATGCTACTGATTTCTGCACACTGA